>APFE030025696.1:111297-146086 GCA_000404065.3 Pinus taeda | reverse complement strand
TTGACTAAGTTTGACAGAGTTGTTTTGGACGTCAAATGAAAATCTGCCCTATTGACCAGTGTTGACTTTCTGGTTAGGGCTTTCTGTCGCTGCTATTTGACTGGACAGAATTCACTTTGATTGGGCAAGTGAATATTGCAGATTGTACTCTCTGCTGAACTTTTGAAGAATAATAAGAAGAATTGATCAGAGGCTTCCCCACATTGGGGTTTGTCCCTCGCTGACTTCATATCTTGTGCCCTCTTGTCTTGGTTTGTCTTCTACTGTTTTATTTATGTTTTATCTGCATTTACTATCATGTTAATGTGTTTGCTTATCTGGAAATTGATATTGGGCTAGTAAGAAAATTGAAGTAAATTGCTCTTAAGCATAGAACATACCATTGTTATCTAAAATTAACATGAATTGAATGCGAGTTTGGGGGAGTCTAAGGAGTCAAGGAAAATCAAAATTTTGGTGGTGGTCTCTCTCTGTTTCGTGCTCTAGATTGGGAGAACGAAGTCTTCCAAGTTGGACTACTTCCGGAAGCTGTTAGCTGCTGCATGTTGCCGCATAATCAAAATTGGTGGGAAGAGGTCAATCTTCTAGAGGCTGACTTGGTGTGGAGGGAAGGTTTGGTCTTGGTCTAGGGTGAAGAGTCTAAAAGAATAATATTGAAAGGAAGAATTACTTTGACTGGGTTTTCCCCTCGAGGGGGGTTTTGCCCTGGCACGTGCCTACATCTTGTGTTCATTGTTTTATGTGTTGTTGCTTTTGATAATTGCTTGATGAACTAAAGAAAGAAGGTATAAAGAATCGTAATAATAAGAAACCTCACAAGAAATTATCAAGATTGAGAAAATCTTTACTGCATTTCTAATTCTCCAACAGTTTATACAGATACAAGGACAAGTTTTCAAGATCTCCAAATAAGGTCGAAATTTTGATCAAGAAAGCAAGACAAATCAACATTAGTCTAAAGAAAGAAGAAACAAGTCAAGCGAAGGAGTAAGGAGGCCTAAATCAGCCCCTCTATCCCACGCATGCGAAGTTACAACTACTGCAAAAGGGTCGAAAAGTTGCAGACCTGCAGTGAAGGAAGAAATTGTTGTTGGGGGTCGAAGTTGTTGTAGGAATTGTTGGAAGGACGAAGTTTGTTGCTGGAAGTTGTGCAAGGAAAGCTCATCAAGAAAAAAGGATGCCTTGGTCTTGGAGGGATCTCTGTCTTGAGTCTAAGGTCTTGGAATTCATCATTTGAGGATTCTATAAGAAGAGAAGAATTTTTTGTGGGTTTTCCTCTCTAGGAGAGGTTTTTGCCTGGCTAGCAACCTACATCTTGCGCCCATTTGTTCTATTGATCTTCATAGTTTGGTAGTTGTTTGATGAAAAGAACACTATAATAATCAAGTAAGAAGAAGCTAATTACAAGTACATCAAGTAAAAGTAAAAGAACATCACAAGCAGTTATCAAAGTAAAGAAAAATCAACCTAATCTAATTGCCCTTGATTTCTCAACAAGACGGGTTACAAGAAGAAGGAAGATTCAAAATCTTCAAACCATGAGGAGGAGGACTTGAGTCACATCAAGTGCTTCAAGTGCCACAAGATGGGCATGATGCTTCTCAATGTCATGAGAAAAATAAGGGGAAAGGAAAGCAACAACAAAATCAAGGTACATGGAGTTCAAAAGCTTCTATAGTGGCGTGCAACCAAAGTTGAGATAGCCTTCTCCACAAGTTTTGTGCCTTCCCACCCACATTGTTTCACGTACCATATGGAATGTGGATAAAGGAGCCACTAAATACATGACAACTACTAGATCAGGTTTCTCTAGATTGGAAGAACAAGATTCCAACTTGCAAGTGGAGATTTGTGATGATGTCACTTATCCAGTGTTTGAGATGGGTTCTATCTCATTCTAGGTGTTAGCAGGAGATGTTCGTCAACTACATGTTCCTAGTTTGACAAAGAATCTAGTTTCAATTTATTATTTTATAGACCTAAAGTGTGTCACTGAGACTAATGATTAATAAGTGATAAAGGGGCAAGAATTGCCTAAATCCTGGTTGACTTGTGGGCCAAGGAGTGTATGAGAGTGGCCTTTACAAGTTGCGACTAAATCATGTCAAGCATGGAGCCTTGATGCATAGTAGCAATAATCTTTGTGAGCTCCGACACATAAGATTAGGTCACTTGCATTATGGAGCTTTGCCTTTCTCAGAGGCCATGGTGCAAGGACCACCTAACTTCAAGGTTAAGGGCACAAGTGTGCCCCTACGAATTGTCAAACTTCAAGGTAGGGAGAACGGGTGTGTGTAGGAAAGTGTGCTTGAAAAGCATGCCAAGACTATTTTCCCATGCAATGAGCACAATTCAAGAGGGATTCTAGGGATTTGGTACATTCAAATGTGTGGACCGATGTCATCAACTTCACTGACAAATAAAATCTATTATGTTTCTTTCATTGATGGTTATTCTAGAAAAAACTGGATCTATTTTATGAAGATAGAGGATGAGACCTTTGCCAAGTTCCAAGAGTTCAAAGCTCTTGTAGAGAACCAAATAGTTAAGAAGATGAAAGTATTTAGATCTAACAATGGAGGAAAGTATAGCTTCATTGAGTTTGATTCCTTCTATAGAAAAGCAAGGATCAAAGAGGGCGTTGATAGTACCCTACAACCTATAGTAGAGAGGGCTTGCTAAGAGAAAAAGCAAGTCCATTGTTGACACAATCGAAGCTATGGTGCTTGCCATTTATCTGCCTATGGTCCTTGGGTGTTAATTTTTGGTATGTTCTATGCTTAAAAGCAATTTACTTCAAATTTCTTATTAGCCCAATATCAATTTCCAAATTAGCAATCACATCAGCATGATAGTAAAATGCAGATAACACATAAACATAAACAATAGAAGACAAGCCAAGACAAGAGGACACAAGATGTGGCACCAGCCAGGGGCAATCCCCAATGTGGGGAAACCCTTGATCAATTCTTCTTATATTCTTCAATAATTCAAAAGAGAGAGAGAGAGAGATAATACAAATATACAATTCTATAATTTTATGACAGCAATAGCAAAACCCTAACAAGCAAAGTCAAAGTTGGTCAAACAAGTCAAATTTGACCTCTAATCAATCTCGATCAATGCTCAGTCAACTCGTCCTCTAATAGCAAGAAATGTCAACGCAAAACAGTCTGAAAAACCAATCAAACTTCAGCCAACGTTGGTCAAACCTACGGTCACCTCTTTGAAACTCAATGCATGGTCAAAGTGTGGTCAAAGTAGCTGCCCAGAACTGCGGCCTCCCAAGGAGACGCAGCCTAACCCAATCCACAAATAAGAAGAGTCAACGCCTGGTCAACGTTGTCCAAAAGTCACCCTGCAGCTTTGGTCAAACTAGGTCAACACAACCCTAGACAGAAATTTGACTTCCTCCTTTGCACATATGAGAGATGTTGCTCCTTTATGCGTACCCAATCAAGTGAGGAGAGAGATGTGAGGATGAGATGGTGAAACGATGCCACAAGGTCTCCTCCTTTTATACAATGTTCCACCAAGACTCCGGTGCGGGGAGACGCGGGTGCGGGGAGACACACAAGGGGGACGTGTGGGAGTACCCTCAAATTTTAGGGAAATTTCGGGGGTGCGGGGAGTCGCCGAGGTATATATATATATATATAATTCAAGTTCATATTCATTGTTCATTGTTCAATAATGAAAGCATAAAAATATTAAATAGACAATTGAAATTTGAATCAATGATCCATCCTCATCATTCATTTTGATACATACATCATTCATATGACATACTCAAGTGACAAGTCTCATTATTGAATTAATTATTATTCATACATACCATGAGATTAGAAAAACAAAAATAAAAATCAATAATAAAATATTCAAATACATTGATCGATATCATTCATCATTCAATGCCTCTGCTTGGAAATGGAAATGACTTTGGGTTGAAATGAAATGAGCTTTTAACTTTAAGTTTTGCCTTTCGTGACTTTTAGGTTTAGGCTTTTAAGTTTTAGTTATTTAGTTTTAATTTTAATTTTTTTTTAGACTTTTAAGTTTTAGCTATTTAGTTTTAATTTTAGTTTAAAAAAAAAAATTAATGGTTTTGATTTTTGAATTTTTGATTTTTAATTTTTAAGTCTTATTAAACAAATTTAAAGGGGGACGCCCAGGCGCACCCTTTTTGGGGAGTCTAGACTCCCACACTGAAGGGGGACGCCCAGAAGCACCCTTTTTGGGGAGTCTACAGACTCCCACAGTGGGAAACGCAACCCTTGCGTCTCCCCAAGACTCCCCAAAAAGGGTGCGTGGGGAAACGCACCCCAAGAGACTCCCCGTCCCAGGTGCGTGGGGTGCGAGGGGTGCGCGCACCCGACCCTGGGGGACGCGTCCCCGTGGAACACTGCTTTTATATGCAATGCTAAGGTTAAGTTGGGGGTGAAAATCACTGTTTTGCTTGTTGGCCGAAATGACTGTTTTGCTTGCTGGCCAACCTTGACAAATTGTCAAGAATACAAATAAATTCATATCTCCATGAATACATGTCGGAATCAGATGATCTTTAGATCAATCCTACACCTCTCAGAGAGAAGAATCCAAGAAAAATATCAGCGGCCATAAATAAGGTGACCCATATGGAGTTTGGCCCTAGTTGCAAATTTTAACACTCCCTCTCAACTAGGGAGAACTCCATCTGGTAATCCGTCCATCTGTCAGTACTATCTCTACCATCAATGCACTGCTCTGCTCTGTTGAACTATGAGGAAGAAGAAGTGATCTAGAATGTATCATACCATTCTCTACTGACCCAAAGTCAGTCCCAGATAAAAGAGAATGTCTCATACCACTCTTATTGACCCGAAGTTGGTCCCAATAAAGAGTGTATCATACCACTCTTACTGACCCAAAGTCAGTTCCAATTGATCCCAGATCAATATCATCCTAGCATAGGGAGTACGGTAGTACACAATGCATCCATCGGTAGTACTATGGTCCCTATCCTCATTTCCCTACTCATTGGCCAGATGAGAGGTACTTCCCCATGAGTCCCAAACTGCATGGGTAGGATGTCTCAACAGGAGAAGAATGAACCACTCATACTGCCTACATGTCGCCATGGGGTATCACAGGGAAAGGTTGAACCACTCACCCTGTCTTACATCAGGTAGAACCTTATAATGAAGGTGGGCAAACCTCCAGCGCCATAGTTCAGATTGTAGAGATGTGTCGTAAGACATGGCCCCCAATGGACTTCCTCCAACTTGATATAAAGAGTCAACCCGAAACCCAAGAGTAAAAACATCTTTAAATTTCTTTTTCCAAACATGTACCTTTCCATCGATGAATGCCACCTTGTAGCCTTTATCTTCCATTACCAAAATGGACATCAGGTTCTTCTTGAGATCAAGTACATAGAGAACTTCTTGTAAATGAATCATGTTACCTTGATTTAATTGAAGGGTAACATTCCTTACACCCTTTACGGGATAGGTGGCAATGTCTCCAAGAATAAGCCAATTCCCCAAAGAGTCCAGAGAAGAGGTAGTGGAGAGGACCGATATAAGATAATACTCATCTTGCTTATTGTTAACAACATTTGATTCTTCATACTTGGAGTTCCTTGCTTTCTTGGAGGGTTGACCATTTCCATGATTTCCCACATTCTTCTTTCCTTTGCCATTGAACCTACCATTCCTTTGATTGTTGTTGTTGAAGTTGCCTCTGGAGTGATTGTAATCATCATCATGTGATGTGTCCTTTCTATTTGGACACTCCCTCGCATAGTGGCCAAATTTATTGCAAACAAAGCATCTTCCCTTCCTTCCACCCTTAGATCCGGGCTTACCTTTGAAATGACCTTTAGACCCATAATTATTTCTCCTTTTGGCATGAGAGGAGAAAGCAATGGGGTTGCCTCTATTTGATGGCATTTCTTGCTCCACCATTCTTGCCTCTTCTTGAATGCATCTCGACATCAATTCTTCAAACCCTAGAATTCGGTCATTATTGAGAAGAGTGGTTCTAAATATATACCACTCGGATGGGAGCCCTCCAAGGGTAGTGATAGTTAGTTCCCTGTCAGGAATGACTTCTCCAATCGATAGAAGATCATTCTTGATCTCAGTGATCCTTAATAAGTAGGATTGAATATCCTCGTTCTTGCCCTTCTTAATATCCTTCAACTTGTTTTTGAGGAACAAAACTTGATTTGCATCACTAATCTTAAACATGCTTACCAATCTGTCGTAGATCTCCTTGGAAGCGTTCAAATTGGAGATGTAGGCCACCAGAGGCTTGTCAATGGAATCTCTGATAATCTTCTTTGTTTTGACTTCATCTTTAGTGTAGCAATCAGTGCATTTGATGGAGGCTCCGGAATTTTACCCTTCACATAGTCCAACATTTCTTGTTCTTCCAATGTCAAATCAAGAGACATCTTCCATCCGTGATAGTCAGACTTCTCACGGAGCTTGTCTTCGGCTGGGAAGTGGGATGAGGAACCCATTGAGCCTTTTGTCCTTTCCAGCTGTATTTGGTGATTGCTCTTTCACTCTTACTTGGGCTTTGTCTTCACCTCAGCTCTAATACCATGTTAATTTTTGGTATGTTCTATGCTTAAGAGCAATTTACTTTAAATTTCTTATTAGCCCAATATCAATTTCCAAATTAGCAATTACATCAACATGACAGTAAAATGCAGATAGAACATAAACATAAATAGTAGAGACAAGCCAAGACAAGAGGACACAAGATGTGGCACCCGCCAAGGACAAAAAACCCCAATGTGGGGAAACCATTGATCAATTTTTCTTATATTCCTCAATAATTCAGCAGAGAGAGAGATAGTACAAATATACAATTCTGTAATTTTATGATAGCAACAGCAAAACCCCAACCAGCAAAGTCAACGTTGGTCAAACAGGTCAGATTTGACCTCTAATCAATCCCAATAAATGCTCAGTCAACTCGTCCACCAACAGCAAGAAATGTCAACACAAAACAGTTTGAAAATCCTGTCAAACTTCAGTCAACGATGGTCAAACCTGCAGTCAACTCTTTGACAGTCAACACATGGTCAAAGTGTGGTCAAATTAGCTGCCCATAATTGCGGCCTGCCAAGGAGAGGCAGCCTAACCCAATCCACAAATAAGAAGAGTCAACGCTTGGTCAACGTTGTCCAAAAGTCACCCTACAGCTTCGGTCAAACTAGGTCAACACAGCCCTAGACAAAAATCAGACTTCCCCCTTTGCACGTGTGAGAGATGCTACTCCTTTATGCATACCCAATCAAGTGAGGAGAGAGAAGGATGTGAGAAAGAGATGGTGAAATGATGCCACAATGTCTCCTTTTATACGCAACATTGAGGTTAAGTTGGGGGTGAAAATGAATGTTTTTCTTGTTGTCACTGTTTTTCTTGCTGGCCGACCTTAACAAATTGTCAAGAATACAAATAAATTCATATCTCTGTGAATACATGTAGGAATTGGATGATATTTAGATCAACCCTACACCTCTCGGAGACAGGAATCCATGACCCATATGGAGTTTGGCCCTAGTTGCCAATTTTAACATTGGGGAAAGGCTTGTAATATGACAGTCTACATCTAGAATAGATGTCCTTATAAGGTATTGAAGGAACAGACACCAACAGAAACTTTCACTCATGAGAAACCCTAGGCATCGCACTTTCTTGTTTTCCCATCTCCTCTTTATATTCTTATCCCTAAGAAGAAAAGTATTAGGCTTGAACCCTCCAGTTTGAAAGCTGCATTTGTTTTTTATAGTGGGACCTCCAAGACTCATGGGGTCCACATTCCATCATAGCAAAAGATATTAGGGATCATGGACGTGAAGTCTAATGAGGATGCCTGGCCCTCAAAGTCTCATAAGCCTCTGACCAAGGTTGAGGAGGTAGAAACATTTGTTGTCCCAGTTGTTGATCTACAAAAGCCAGAAATTTCATAATCAGATCAGCAAGGTTCCAGAAGTGGAATCAATGCTTTAGTACCTTCTAGTTCAATGAGGAAGCCCAAGGGGCTACCCTAGACATTACAGGATGCACATGACAAATTTGCAGCTCCTAAAACTTCTTTTTGAGTGAGTCATCCTCTAAAAAATTTCCATATTATGTTGCTGTGATGTCTTCCATCATTAATGTAGAGTGCTGTAGTTATGAGGAGGCAGCCAGTGAACAGGTATTGCAGAATGCCAATGGTAGAGGAACATAACTACATCATGAAAAATGATGTGTGAGAGATTGTGTCTCGGGCAAAAGGGAAATGAATGATGGACTTCAAGTGGCTTTACAAGGTGAATCATGCAGTTGATGTCAATGTTGAGAAGTACGAGACTTGGTTCAAAGTCAAAGGATTCTCTTAGAAAGAGGGAATTGACTATGAGGGCACAATTGCTCCAATTACCAGATATATTTAAATCAGACATTTCTCATGTCCTTGGCATCAGTTATAGCCAGAAAGACCATAAACCAGAATGGAAGAAAAGCAAATGAAACTCTTTCAAATGATCTCAGGTATAATTTGAAAATGAAGTTTTCACTTTGTACATGTCAGATCATGGAATTAGTAATTTATTTCAATCTCCAAAAGAAGTAGAAAAAGTTTCTAATTTCCAAGTTTAGAGATTTCATAATCTCATGAATAGGGATCGAATATTCCTCCATAATCTATCTCCTTTTTCCTTAAGGTTTTACTTGGTCTCTATATTAGATGGACGTTAAAACTGCATTTTGAATGCACTGATTGAGGTGGAGCGTTACATAAATCAATTTAAAGATTTTAAGGTGCATGGGTGCGAAACCCATGTATGCAGATTGAAGAAGGCCCTTTGCGGGCTTAACCAAGTAACACATGCCTAGTACTCAAGGACTGACCAGTACCTATCAGGTTTGTGCTTCACTAGAACTGCAACAAATCCCATATTATTTATTCGAGAAATTGATTTTCTGGTCTCGAGATTTGGGTCCAAGTGAGGTGTTCTTTGACCATTAAAGTATAGTTGAGATTCTGAATAGGTTTCAGATGCTGGATATTTGTGACATATATCTTTAGACTTAGTTACCGGAGAATCCAGAGTAAAAACCATTTTCTGTCAACATTTCGAATCCCAACTGCATCCATCATAGGACTTTATTGAATGTAGTAGAAAAGCTTAATTGAAAGATTTTATGAGGAGAGTCGATTTTAGGATGAGATGAATGTCTGCTGATGGAATTAACCGTTAGCTACTCCTATATCGCCTAATCTAAAGTTATCAATAAATTCAAATCAGCATTGGTTCTCCGTTTTCAATGATTTTCAAAATTAGCCCAATGCGTGCAAAATTATGTTGTTAAATCCCAAAATATGCAGCTTGCATTGCCATGCACTGAAAATTGGAAAGCAAAATCGTCGATATTGAAGATTAAATACTGTCCAGCTAGGATTCGTTCCGCTACTTATCGTTCCTTTGTTTAATTGGATGGCCTTCGGATGACAAACGACATGGGTTTTTACACAAAACCAAACTAGGGTTTGCACCCAAATAGTTTTCAGATTTAAAACAAAAATGGTAAAAAAATGAAAAGAAAAGGGAGAGAGACATAAAATAATGGTGATGCGGACCTTCGTATGACCAAATGTTCGTGTGCGGGCAGCAGGGACATGCAAAAGCTAAACTCTGTCTCGGAAGGATTCCATGTTGATATATTTACAGCCCATCTCTGGACTCCTCCCTCCAT
The DNA here is from genome assembly GCA_000404065.3 of Pinus taeda. Taxonomy (NCBI): domain Eukaryota; kingdom Viridiplantae; phylum Streptophyta; class Pinopsida; order Pinales; family Pinaceae; genus Pinus; species Pinus taeda. Next base: position 136,349 of record APFE030025696.1, on the reverse strand, counting down.
TGAAAAGAGTTAATAGATGCTGATGACTGTGACACTAAGAATGATCGCATCATCACCTTCTTTCCTTAATGGCACACACATAAGGGAACTTCAGACTGTCACTCGTCACTCGCATTATCACCTTCTTTCTTTAATGGCACACATTAAGGGAACTTCAGACTGTCACATTACCTTGGGGCGTCTGTGAACGCAGGTTATAATTACTAGTGTTCGATTTCCTCCGAGCAACGAGACGTGAGCATTAAGAACCATCAAGGCCACTCAACAGCCATATACTTTTAACGATGAAGCATTCCAATCAAGTAAAAATAAGCCTTTCGTGGACTAGCATGTCATGTCCCTCAACGGGTGAATGAAAATTCCGAAATAATTTGGGAATGTTGTTATTAGTACAGGTAGCACTCTGCCAATAGATTGACCAAGGTTAAATGTGATTGACCGAGTGTAAATGTTGATTGACCGAGTGCAAATGTTGAAGATTACAGATGAATAAAGTATTTATTATTATTATTTTTTTGTTTGTCAGATTGGTTGTGTCGTAGAAATGACAATAGGTTTATTTTTTAGTTTGAGAAACTGTGATCCAAGAGCATCTAAGTCGTCAAATCACCTCAACGGGTGAATGAAAATTTCGGATTAATTTGGGAATGTTGTTATTAGTACAGGTAGCACTCTACCAATAGATTGACCAAGGTTAAATGTGATTGACCGAGTGCAAATGTTGAAGATTATAGATGAATAAAGTATTTGTTATTATTATTTTTTTTGTTTGTCAGATTGGTTGTGTCGTAGAAATGGCAATAGGTTTATTTTTTAGTTTGAGAAACTGTGATCCAAGAGCATCTAAGTCATCAAATCACCTAGGGATTGCACTCAACCTTAAACGCATCAACCCTTAACATGACTAAAAATTTTGCCCATGAAATTTTGAACAGGGGACCTTCACATCATGGAGCGATTTGACAGTACACGCCATCACCGTCTATTATATGCCCTTTGGGCCTTTTCTATTATTATTATTGAAAAAACAATTTGTTTACATTTAATTGGACAAAAAATTGGATCTTTTATTCCAGGCTTGGTGCCATTTGTCCCATGTCACCGCTAAAGTTTCTTAACCCTGAGCACTCGCTAGTATTCACGGACATCATGCTTTTACAATAGTTTCTTCAGGATGATCTTGTAACCCGAGTTCCAAATAGACCGTGAATATCATTGATGAAAACCAATAAAGTTTGTTAAACCTCTTGGCTGAGTAAACCTTTAGTTGAGTCTGTTAATGTAACTGTTTGTCTAGTTTTGTTATGTTCGTTTATGGGTTTCCTTTTGGTTCCATCTCATCTTAAATATGAAAAATATATATATATATATATATAAGTCAAAATTTCTATTAATCGTAAGGAATATACATGGATATCAAAAAGCATGCGGTCTCACCCCGACCAGGTTTGCTAACCAATGCGATGACCATACAACAAACAAAAAGCAAAATTTCCAGCTGAGAGGTCGAACATTCCAGAAAACTAATAAAACAAGGAATACACCAATGAACATATTCAGTCATTGGATGTGATGGAAGCGGGGTTGTTCGGCCTAGTACCTAGGTGACGTGGCGGATGATACATGCAGTTGACATGGTTCTTGAAGTGAGTGAGACAGTTTTTGAGCTTTTCCACCTTTTCAGTTAGCAAGTTCTGGCCGCCCAAGACTACTACCACCCTCTCATGAACATGGCACTCGAAGTATTGGAGTTGCTCGAATTTCGCCATGACAGCCTCGTGTTCCTCTCTGCCAACTTGATCATGGGCTTCCAGACAAGCAGAAATCGAGTGAAACAGGTCAGGAATTGTCAAGGAGGGACTTGTCCTCCTAAAAGATGTCCTATCTATGGAACTAGAGCGGCCTTGGTTGGATCGGCCCCCCGTTGCCAAGCCCTGGAGATGCCCATGCCCGCGACCGCCCACACCTATATCCCATCTGAGCGGTGAGACCATTTGTCGACGAACGCCCGCCCTAGAGGCCACATACAAGTTGTGATCCCCACGGGTGCCAAGACTCCCGCGACCAGAGCCTCTCGCTCCCCGCCTGGAGCTACCTTCTTGAATAGCAACAACATCACCCTGAGCCCCAATGGGAGGGGGAGCACTTTTCGACTTCACCGAACCAATTAGGCGTGAGGAGCAGGGAGAGGGCTTGATTGTGGAGCACCACATGGACCTACAAAACTGGAGAGGAGGGACTCCTCCAAATATACCACCACCCACCCATAACCAACTGAGACCAGTTGTGGGCCAGAGAGAAAAGTAACACCAACATCAGGAGCCCTGCCACCCTGAATTCGCCACCCAAGGGATATCAACCACCCAGAACCAATAGAGACCGGTCACGGGCCAGAGAGAAAAGAGGAACCAATGCCAAGAGCCTTGCCACCCAAGAATAGCCAGTTCAGGCCAGAGAGGATAGAAACCCACAGGGTGGAAGTTGAACAGAAAGAAGCAAACGCCCAAGTTGAGATTGAAAGGCAATAAAAAGCCAACACCCGAGACGAAGCGAAACAGCGAGGGGAGACCTGTTACGAGAGTCCCCAGTAAACATGAGCCCGAATGTAAGAAATCCCAGAGACCGTCGACACCCTAAACCCAGAGTCACCATCCCAAGAACAACAGCACCTCTAGCATGTCCAGAATTGCAAAGGTAAGAAGCATATATTCGGCACCAATCAATCCAGAAACTTCCCCGAAGCAACCAAGCGGAAAACCGTAGGGGCAGAGGGAAATTAAGAAGGGGGTCGGCCAAAACCAGCGAAGGAGTGTCCACCAGAGAAACCCGAAGAAGGAAAGTTTCTTAGGAAGTTGGAATGAGCGAGAGGGCAATGGTTGAGGCACACCTGTGGCAGACCAAATAGACCACCACCTTGGAGCAGATGTCGGGGAGGATGTAAGTAGGAAGGGAGGCATAACACACAAAAGAGCATTTGGCAAACAAGGCGGACGATCACCGATGGGATATAGCCAAAGGAGGAATGGAGCCATCGCATCGGAGCAAATGCAGACGAGAGGGAAATAATTGTTCACACACACAAACGGAGACCTAATATAACTATGGTGTGGTGGAGGGGTTGTTTCCCTGCGCTCTCCCACCTTATACCTTTTACAATTGGCATTTGTCACATGACGGTGGTTGTCATTTTCCAACACCCCCATCGGGGAGGCCTCTTCTCTATCAATGTTGTGGTTGAGCGCATCCGTCAACGATGAGTGATGAGGAGGCAACCAGTCAGAGAGAAGCTCTTAATTGTCATGATCGCAACCCTACTTGGCTAACTTGTTAGTTGCTTGGTTTCCTTTCCGCCTGACGTGTTCTGTGATTATGTAGTCAAAGGAGGGTAGATAAGCCTGAATCCATTCACAGATTATTCCACGCGCCAACTCTTGACCACTTTCTCCAGAGGGGAATCGTTTATCAGTTTAAATACGAAGGTGATGGCCAATTGTGAATGCCTTAAAACTTGGAGGCGTGAGATGCCCAATGTTGATGCGAAATGGAGATCCTTTTCTAAGGCCAGGAATTTTGTGACATTTTGGGTGGAGAAGCCACAAGTCACTGTAAAAACTTTGAGAGTTTTCCCCTCTCTGTTCCAAAGAAGACCCCCTAGCCCAGCAAGGTGAGGATTGCCTTTAGATCCTCCATCAAAATTTAGTTTGACAAAGCATTGAGGAGGACAAAGGAAGTTGCCTGTTGGGGGTGAGGTCCTCGCTTGTTGTTTGTGTGGGGTCGAGGGGGGGATAGGGGGGCAGAGATCAATGTCCCAAAGGATTTGTGCCTCCCATTAGTTCACCTTCCAATCATCATCTTCCCAATGTTCCACGAGGACGGTCTCTTTAAATTACGCTTAGTTGCTGACCAAATGTGGTTGGTTTGGATAGGGGTTGAGTGGAACATTGCTTTATTCATCGCTTTCCATATGTTCCATAGAGTGAATCCTTGGATTAGGCGCCAAGCTATGTTCACTATTGGATTTTCGAACAGGTTTCATCGCCATAGCTCTAGAGATTCCTTTAGGTTGTTGGCAAATCGATCCTGAGTGTCAAAAATATTTTCGACAAGCTTCCAAAGCTCTATTGCCACCGAGCAGGAGTTCAAGAGATGATTTGTTGTTTCTTCTTCCGTCATACAGAGGGGGCAACAAGATGAACCTTCGAAAACTTTATTTCTGATCCTGTCCCAAGCTAAGAGCTTGCCATGTGTGATTAACCAGAGGAAGAATGCAACTTTAGGCCAAAGCCTTGAGTACCAGATTCATTTCCACAAAGGATCAAGGTTGGGCAAGCCACTGGTAGAGAGAATGGTGTAGGCTTCCTTTAGAGAGAACATACCACTGGATCGGTAGCCCCATCGAAGTTTGTCAGGGTCATCAGATGAAAAAATATGACGTTGTTGAATGCAGCATAATAGCTCATCCTGAGGGAGGGGAGGATCGTGGTTAGGCCAAAGAGACAATGTTTTCCATTCCCTCCACTCGGAGGGGGGGTTAGAAGCAATCCAAAAGTCTTTGATGTAAACCACCCCTAGAGTGGTAGAAAAGGCCTAAAGTTCCTTGAGATCTTCCTGAAGTGCCAACTTAGGATGTTGCATCCATGCTTCCTCCCAAACTTTTGTTCTGCCTCCGTTCCGAACCTCCCAGAATCCATGCTTTTAGATTAGATTCTTGTTTTTCTTGGTCAAGGTCCAAATGGAAGAACTAATTGGTAAGGGTTTAGGATCTGACAGAGGATCCTAAATGTAGTGTTGACCATATTTGTGAGCCTGCAACGTATTCCACGTTTCTTGGCCTCCTTGGAGCCATCGCCACCAGATATTAGCGCCAAGCGTCTACGATAAAGTCTCAATATCTTTCAAGCCTATACCTCCTTGAATTTTGGGCTTGCATAGCTTGTGCCAAGCAACTAGGGACCATTTCCTACCTATCTAAGCGCCTAACCACAAGAACTTGCAGAAGATGGCCACTAGGTCCTTGTCAATACTCGTGAGGGCTGGGAGAGCCGAGAGTTGGTAGATTGGGAGAGCTTGCAAGACAGCTTTGAGTAGGGTGAGCCGTCCCGCAGAGTTCAGGAGTTTGAAGGTCCAACTAGAAAGCTTGTGCTCCAAGCGAGCCATAAGGTCTTTCCAAGAATAATTTTTTAGGGAATTAAGGACCAGATGAATCCCTAAGTAAATACTGGCAGGGCACCAACTCGGAAGCTCGGGATTCTGGCTAGGTGTGTCTGGACTCCCCTGTGGGTGTTGAAGAAGAAAATGTCAGATTTATCACCGTTAAGAATCGTGTCAGCGGGTAGTTGAAAGGTTTCAAGGATGGAGTTAAGGTATTGGGCTTCACGAAGAGTAGGTTTTCCAAAGAGGAGGTTATCATCCACAAATTGTTGGCGGGAAATAGGGGGCAGCTGAGGAAACTTTCAGCCCTTCAATGAGACCACTAAGGGAGGCAGTTTTGATTAGTGTGCCCAATCCTTCAATCGCAATGATATACAGGAAGGGGGAGAGGGGGTCTCCTTGCCTCAGGCCTCTTGAGCCTCTAAAGGGTTGGGAGGGAGAACCATTGAAAAGGATGGAGTAAAAAGGCATTTCAATCATGGATTTTATCCAGGAAATCCAAGAGTGGGAGAAGTTGAAAGCATCAAGAATGTAAAGGAGATAGTTCTAATTTATGCGATTAAAATCTTTTGACATGTCTAATTTAATGAGCATACCTAGAGATTTGGAGGATTTTAAAGAGTGAACTACTTCATGAGTAGTGATGATGTCGTCCATTATTTGTCTGCCTTCCACGAATCTTTTTTGCTCCGAGATAATGATGTATTTCATTAAGGGTTTTAGTCATCGAACCATAATGCCTGATATAATCTTGTAGATAACATTACATATGGTTGTAGGTCTGTAAATCTAAGTAAGTTGGTCCAACCTGGTGTCCACTTCAAGGGCTTGCTCGATTTGGGCGAGGACCCTTGTGATCTCTTTATTGTTAGACTGAGCCTCTTGGGATTTCCACTTACTTGTGTGGTTGATTTTAAGGTTTTTCGGGCCGACTTGAACTTCCATTGCCTGTTGTCACTGAGGAGCCTTGGGCAGGGTAATTGGATCCTTTAATTGCGTAGGAGCTTTAAGGAGGGTGAAGCGGTTTTCGGATGGTCGGTGAGAGGCAGTCTACGGGGGAGGTGGAGATGGGGGGCCGCAAGTAGGAGGAACTTTGTTATTAGATTCGCGTCAGCCAGAGACTTCTTGGATGCCATCCGAGGAGGGAGGAGCTAAGTGTGTCGGGCTCTCCTTAGGAAAATGGGGACAAACTTGGAAGAGGTGTATGTATTCATGGAAAATATGACATTTAAATCGAACGTGCTCGTAGTCCAAAGGTTGAGACCAAACATCATCTTGGTATTCAATCTCCACTAATTCCGACAAGAGTTTTAGTCATCGAACCATAATGCCTGATATAATCTTGTAGATAACATTGCATAGGGTTGTAGGTCTGTAAATCTGAGTAAGTTGGTCCAACTTAGTGTCCACTTCCAGGGCTTGCTGGATTTGGGCGAGGACCCTTGTGATCTCTTTATTGTTAGACCGAGCCTCTCGGGATTTCCACTTGTGTGGTTGACTTTAGGGTTTTCCGGGCCGACTTGAACTTCCATTGCCTACTGTCATTGAGGAGCCTTGGGCAGGGTAATTGGATCCTTTAATTCTGTAGGAGCTTCAAGGAGGGCAAAGCGGTTCTCGGATGGTCGATGAGAGGCAGTCTACGGGGAGGTGGAGGTGGGGGGCCGCAAGTAGGAGGAACTCTGTTATTAGATTCGCGTCGGCCAGAGACTTCCTGGATGCCATCCGAGGAGGGATGAGCTAAGTGTGTCGGGTTCTACTTAGGCTAATGGGGACAAACTTGGAAGAGGTGTATGTATTCATGGAAAATATGACATTTAAATCGGACGTGCTCATAGTCCAAAGGTTGAGACCAAACATCATCTTGGTATTCAATCTCCACTGATTCCGACAATGTTTGAGATATATTTATGTATACACATATCCGGGCATAAGAGGCAAAATGACGACGTCTGGTGATTTATGAGATTTGCACAAAGTTGCCAATGGAGTTGCCAATTGATTCCAAGATGTCCTCTTCCCATAAATCTTCTGGTAGTGAGTAGAGTCTGACCCAAATTGGAGCTCCCAGGAATTTTTCCTTCTCTGGGTTGTAGCAGGGCTCCTAGTGTCGCATGAAAAGCCCAATGATGTTCATGAAATAGGGGTCGTTGTCCAGAGCTCTTCGTTTGCCCTCTTGATATTTGAAAATCACTGTGAAAAAGCCTTTGGCTCTCAACCAAAGTTCGATCAGGCCTTTTGGTTGCCATTTTAGCTTAATCCAACAAAGAATATCCATTTCCTTGGGCCAAATACCCATAATTTTTCAAATAATGGCATGATCTTGCATGAATTGTCGATATTGAGGTAGGCGGTTACTAAGGATAACCACCGGAGGGTTTTTTGCTGCCTTCGGGAGGCAATCACCCTTCAATTTGGATTTCCATTCCACCCCAAAGAAGGGGAGGCAGGTTGCTTATTCTTTTGCTTCCATGTAGATCCGAAAGGGCCAAGAGCAGATTGTTGGTTGTCGAGGAGGGCAAATTTGAAGGAGGGGGGATTCCCCCTCCCCCAGGAGGAGTGGACATGGATCCGATTAGTCAGATGGAGTGAGTGTGTCAAGGTTGAGGAAGAGACGTGTGCAGGGAGAGGATTAGATGGCCAAGATTAAAAAAACTACAAAACCCTAGCATACTAGTAAAGGAATTTCATATCTTAAATATGATTTTCTTTGATATTATGTATTTCATTTTTCTTAATATTGTACAATTTAATTTCCATTATTTTTTAGCATATTTTCTTTGGAGTTTTCATGAACAAGAATGAAACTTTCATTTATATGAATTTACTCAATGCTTTTATTCTGATGTAGCTGTTTGAAGATAGAATCAGACATAAAATTTAAGAAATATCGAAGAATCCTAAGTAAACAAATAATTATATTTTATTCCAAGTAACATAACTCTTTTAAATTTATAATCATAGGCTACATAATTGAATTTATAATCAAAATATGCAAAATTGCATTTATCACATAAAAACATTCTCATGAGTATAATGCCTTTGCATATATAATCATATATTGATATACATAGAGTCACCCCACTAGCACCATCATGAAGTTTCTAAACTTTAATAATATATTATTGTTGTTAATAATTTCTGAAATTTATTATAGTATTGATGTTAATAGTTGTACTTATGCATACTCTTAAAAATTTCATCAACTTACTTTGCTTTGTGTCTTGGTTTGCCAATCTTATAACCATGGTTAATTATTCAATTTCATGTTTCTAGAATTAGTTCAACTTACTTTGCTTTGTGTCTTGGTTTGCCAATCTTATAACCATGGTTAATTATTCAATTTCATGTTTCTAGAATTAGTTCAACATCCTTGCATCTTCCTTTTTGTGGGGTTTGTTTGTACACACTTTGCTAGCATTACCAATATTGAAAGTGATATGCATTAATGAAGGTGAATAATTGAGGTGTATCCAAATTCAACACGAGGTGAATTTGGCCTTTTACTCTTGGTTCTTTGTTTGATCATAAAATAATCAAATCGTTTGAGGGTCTTCGCCTTCTTATTGATTAATCTCTTCACACCTTCCCGCCAATGCAGAGGCTCCTACTCCCTCGTCTCACGGTAATATCTCGGCCCTTCATTGTTTTTTGCTACAAGAAGGTTTTGCTCAATTCTTTAGGGGATTCCTCGCAGGATTTGTACTAGGATTGAAGGAATGTATATTAGTGTTGATAGGCACCGCCATCAACCAAGGGATATATAAGGGATATATTTGCATTGAGAACCAAAAAAAAAGTTGTTTATATTTGCATGGAGTATTTTCATTTTTTTTTAATAGTATCATGCTTTGTTACATGTATTTTTTTTTCTTTTTTTTTTGGTATGTAAATCATATCTTTTTATGTATATAAATGTTTTTTAGATGTATTATTAGTTGAGATTTATTTATAAGTTTTATAACATCTTATGCGAGAAAGATAACTTTTTTGTTTAACTTTTATTTAAGTAAATATTTTTTATTTGTGTTTATGTATATTTTTATGATTACATTTGATAATATACATAATAAATTAATGTTTGTCCTCTTAAATTTAGAGTAATTGGTTTCTATTTTAATATAAATCGTTTTACTAAACACATTTTCTTTATGTTTTCAACATATTTTTATGATTCTTTATCTAGCTCTATAACCCATAAAACAACTATATAAAATTGTTGTTGTTACTATTTTTTTCATTTATTATCTATAGGATAGAGGGCATCATGCTCATGGTTTTATATTTCTTTACAAGAGTTTTAATAATAACAAAGATATTACCTAGAAAGAAAATGTCACTATTATATGAAATGATTATATTTTTATCGCAAGCGTCTTTATGATTTGTTAATAAAACAACATCATCCACATAAATTAACAATAACAAAGCATAACTTCTTATATATATACTTCATTTATTTGTTATGATTCAATTTTCTAACTAAATTATATATAAGTCAAATAGAGGAGACGTTGTTATTTCATCTCTATTTTACTCTTGATTTTTGTGGGCCCTTTTAACTTTATCATTTATTGAAATCCTCAAATTTGCAATGAAGTTTTTCATATAATTAGAAAGTAATTATTGTCCACTCTACTCGAATTCTTACTTTCTCCATTATTTTTCAAAGTTATTAGACATGTATGATATTTTTAGAAAAACCAAAGAAGCATTAATAAATATTGTTTCTTCGTCTCTTTTTCAAAACATCGACAAGCTATGAGATGGTCAATGGTTGGATGCTTAGGCCAGAAGAGACTGAAGAAAAATCCCTCACAATTTTCACATTATTAGTCCCTGCTCAGGAAAGACTTTAGCATAATGTTAAGTGCCATGCTAAATTGATCAACACCATTTAATTATGCGTTGTACTAAACAATTTGTAATTTAGATCTATATAAATGTGACATCCATTTAGTTGTATATGCACATAATGTAAAAGTGATATGAACAAGTCCTACCAAAGTTACTACTTTGTAATTGAATTACAAGGTTTTGTTTTTTTTGGAGAAAATATAAATTATCACCTTTGTCATATAAATATGAATACAATTGTGCTCTGTAAAATAATTTCATAGAATAACTATTATGTTAGTTTACATAAATGAAAAATATATATTATCTCCATATTATATCAATATCAATTTCCCTTATCGGGTGTGAGAAGTTGTGGATATGATGATGTAGTCCTACCAACATATATATATATATATATATATATATATATATATAATATATTATATATATATATATAATATATATAATATATATATATATATATATATAATATATATATATATATATACTTTGTAGCGATGTAATCCTTAATTTCAATGGCAGGGACACCCGTCAACATTTGTTTTAAGGGTTGTGTATCAATCAATTTGAGTTTTAATTCTTGTTAATTTGCTTTTGTTGTAAATTTTTTTACAATTTATGCATAATTTCATATTGTATATAAAAAAAATATTATCTTTTAGTTATTTGTTGAGCATTGCCTAATTAAATGGATGTTTCATTGTTGAACATAGTAGAAGACGATCTTATTGGAATTGGAGAGTTTTGCTTCTTCTTTTTTCTTTTTCTTTTTCTGTTTTACATTGAAGTCGTGGTTGTTTGAATGCGCAATACACAATATTTGCGACACTAATTGCAATCTCATGTTTCATGCCTAATCCATTAGCACAACACAACATCATGCTCTGTCCAATCCACCACCACGATGGACATCTACAACAAGTATGATTCCACAATTTTATTCTATAAATTTATACTATATTTTTAATTCAAAACGAAATGACTCCAATTGCCTCATTTCTAGTTATTAATTTTTATTTTTCATTTTTCAAATTTAACCACTCTTTACAAAATAAGTTGAATGCTTCATTAATCAACATAGATCCATCTTGACTTTGGATCTATCAAGCTTCTAAAGGGTTTAAATCTTTCAATATGCAAATCCATTTTTAATTGTAAAATTTGAAAAAGGTATGACCTCGAGAGATTTGATTCCTCTAAGTGTTTGGTAGAATCAGAATTAAAATGGATATATGTTGATTCTTAATAATACAATATATATATAAATTTCACATCTCTATATATAAAAACATTTATATTTTTAGCTTTATTAAACTCTAATAATATATAATTACATACATATGCACTTAGCATTTTTTATATGTTTTATAATTTATTTATTTTAATGTGATATGTATAGCATTGATATTATATATAGAACTTGGAAAAAGAGTCAACCTTGAGTATTGAGTTTTCATATGTTTATTAATAAAATATAAATATGAAGTTTTGAAGAACTGAGGTTATGAATATGAATCATTATTATTTAAATTTCATGTAATGTGATATGCATGTTATGAATTTTTTATTAAGAAATTGTTTGTGATTTTTTTAATGAAAACATTTTTTTTTTAATTGAGTGGACATTATAAGTTATTAATGTTATTTTTTAATCTAATGTTTCACTATAACATATCATCTAATGCGTTACTACTACATCTCCTTCGTACTAGGTTGTAGAGCGTGTCTAGGCACAATGATTAAGATGGTTAATAATCAAGGTTGAAGGGTAGCTAGTAATTTGATTAGTTGTTGATTATGACTATATTTAGTTTTTATGCCAAGTATGCTAACGACAAACCAAACTTGTTTTAATAAGGATCAAAACATTTGAATAGTAATGATAAGGTTGATTGTTTGTGTGATGAGGATCTTATTTTTTTATGAGTATGGTGTTATTTGTTTTTTTATGTATCTATATGTGACAATTTGTGATGTTGAAGAAAACATAAATTATAGTTGGGAATATATCTTAATAGGTCCTATGGGGTTACTAGTTGCTTGTCTGGTTAGCGGTCAATTGCCTTCCATTCAAAAACATTGAGAAAAAAGGAATGAACTCCACAAGGACTAGATTGGTACCAACACTTCCATTATTTGCTTGAGTGCAAGAGTGAGTGTTGGTATTAAGCAAGCCCTTGTGGAGCTCTCCCCATTATTCCTTGGAATTATTGGATGAAAGATGGATCGACCACTAATTACATATGTGATTAATATAACCCAAGAACCCGATGAGATTTATTATGTATATAATCACAATTTTGAATTACATATCATAGATGTCAATGCTTAAAGACATCCTTTTGTGACAAAAAATTACAAAATATATGTAAACATCAATGTAACCATGGATTGGTCGTAAACTTAGTGGTATGTAGGCTACCCATCAAGATTTAATTCCCTTACAAAAATAATAAATCAATGTTGTTGGATGTTTGCTAGTTCTTTACCAGTAGGTACCTAGTTCAATCCTCCTGAGTGAGGCGCACTAATCTGCATTGACACATTTACTAGGGATGCAATCCATAAATGCGGGGAAACATCCCTTAGATTTTCATTAAAAAATATAGTGGTTAGCGTTAGGTGTAAACCTTGGGTTCTTTTGATGCAAAAGTCCCCACTATTGCAATAGCTCAGTCAAACCAAAAAACTTAGATTTAATCAATTGCCCAAAAAGAGCCATTTCATCTACATAAATTACTCAATTGTGTTGCCCAACCTCTTCAAGCCAAATTAGTGGAAAACTCTCCACCATTTCAATTGCCTTTCTCTTGGTTTTAGTGGATAGCTAAACTAGCCATGGCTTGCTATGTTTGCATTTAATAAGAGCACGATTCTCAAATAAATATGAGTAAATTAAATGTGGCATGATGTTGGATCAATCAAAATGGATATAGCTTGCCTTAGAATCTTATCTTACACATCAACTTCCACTAAACAATGATCGACCTAGCAGTCATCTAATGCAATTCCAATGCAACATAAGTGTGATAAGTGGTTTGTGCCACATCATTTATAATAATTTCCTTTTGGACGGTGTGTGAATAATCTTGGTTTTCTTCCTTTGATGAGAGAAATTCTGGTATAGGTGGTCTTCTCCACAACCCCAACATTGAATAAGTTCCCTTGACATCTTTCCCAAAATTTCAAATAGTTATTCCCACTTTGGGTTGCATGATATTATTAGAAGGTCCTTGTTTGGTTTGAAAGTAAGGAAGCTTCAATTCTTTTTTCCTCGTTCTTGCTTCCATCTTTTACCATTGCATGTCTTTTTTGAAATCTAGATCTCCTTTAGGGGTGGCATGAGTGGGAGAGGTGATCCTTTGTCCCCAAAAAAAATATGCGATCCAATATGCTTGGCGTCTAGCTCTTACAACCATTAACCAAGATGATTTTTTAGCTCTCTCGAAAAGCTTAGAACTATCAATTGAAAAGAAAATCTTAAAAATCATGGTATTTGAAGATTCATTGACTATAATCTGATGAGTATCGAAAGTAAAAGGATTACATCATAATAGACTGTCAATGTGAAGAGGTTCTTATGAATTAGAGATTGGTTTGGCCTCAGAAGACCCAGAGTCTCCATAATTGAGTGCTCTAGTTGACAAGTCTACTTGACCATTAACTATATAGACATTCAATGGAAAATATCCCTCAAATTAGGAGCCCCTTAGGAGGGGTCCAACATTAGAAGTTGCACTAGCAAGAAGTTGTTGCCCCTAAGAGAAAGGGTTGTTGAGCACAGTCTGAGAACTAGAAGAACCCTATTGTGCCAACAAGTGTTGTGCATCTTGAATATTAGGGCAAAGATGGGTCAGATGATCTTTGTCACACAACTTGTAAGTGAACTTAACTTTATGATTTTGTTCTTTTATGCCCTCACTAGTATCAGTATTGGGCTTAGTTACCTTATACTTACCCTCCTTAATTTTCTTCTTACCGGAACCTTTCTTCTTCCCTCCAGATTGTCGGTTTCCTTTGGGAGTGGAAGACTGGACTACGTTGATAGTGGAAGATTGCAAGGGAGAAGGAGTAGATGGCATATATTGTTCGACATATGTAAACTATAAGGTCATCTCCTGCAATTAATTAACTACCAGACTAGCCATAGTCGAATCAATTGAGCCCGCTACCTCATCAACATGAGGTCTTGGTTTCAGCTTAGCCAATTTTGTTTGCAGTCTTGGCATGTCAAGAAAAATATCATAGAGGAAACTACATTGGGAATATATTAAATCCAACTATAGGGCCTTAAAGATGGCCTACTCTTCTATGTACACCCCATAAAAGGGACGCATCCTTTAAAATTGGTGGTTGAAATGATTTAAAAAACCATTCAAGCTTAACCTAATCAAGAATTTCTAGTTTGATCATCCTCTTCCTTCTCCTCCATTCTTGAATATGGTCTAAGGTATGGGTAGCTTTGTCCTATTTAAAATTAGCCAAGAGTTTAGTCTTGATGTCATATTTCACAAGCAATTGAAAATGGTTGAGAAACATTGTATCCAAATTGGTAAACCTAGAAAATGATCCCCCTTTGAACTCTATATACCACTTAGTCATGTTCCTTGTTAGGGTGTGTTGAAAGAGTCTTATCGTAATTGAATTATCAATAAGTGAATTTGATGAATAAAAAAGGTGAAAAGTGGTAATGTGATTAGCAAAATTCTCACTAGACTTTCCTTCGAATTTTGGAATTTTCGAGGGAAGTTTGATGGGAACCTAGGGCCAATTCACATTAAACTAATTTGGGTCATTTGTTAACTTAGATAAATTTGGCAAATTTAAAGTTCTCAAAAATTACAAATGTGGTTTATTTATGGGGCTCCATGCTCTAGAAGGAAAACCTTCGGAGTGACTGTAACTGGGAAAAGCATATCCTGAGACTTGAATAACACTAGGTTGTCAAGGATTGTGTCTACAAAATCCTGGATTAAAATTAAAACCTTGCAATTATAGACTAAACAAAGGAAACCCTCCACTCATAGCAGAACTATGATTCAAAGAGGAATCCCCCCTTGCGACATATTATATGGAGGCAAAAACCCTTTGTAAGGGTTCCATACATATGGAAAAGGAATAAAGACTGCTAACAAACTACTAATAGGGAAGGGACCCCACTCTTGTTGACCAAACATCTGAAGAGGTACACCATCCACTCACCCACTCAAAGATGAATACACTCCAACACCTTGCTCCACTTGTCCTTTAGAAATATTAAAAATCGAAGAGAGACTGGGTAATGGAAAAGATCCACTTCCTAAAGAGGGGCTAGAATGATGCACATACCCACTTCCAAAGGTAAAACTGTGCAAATGGGCTGGAAAAATTGCCATATTAGGCCTGGATGAGGGAAAGGAAGATGAAAGCACAAATGAAATTATAAAAATCCCAATTGATAAAATAAAAAATTAAAAGCGTCAGTGAAAAGAGCAGAAGGTTGGGTGCCCCCACTCAAGCCAGGAGTGGAAGTAGAGGCAACAACTAATAAAATGGGTGTAGAAGTTGACATAGTGGAGAAGGAAAATCCCCCCCCCCCTCCCCACTAACTACAAATGATGGTTTATGAACACCTGCAGATTCAACAATCAAGCTAGTGCCGCTAACATTGGCTATACCCAAAGAAAGAGAGTTAAGACAAACACTTTAAACTAATGTTCCTACATAATATATAACTTAAGGAAGGTCTTGTGGAAGGAGTTATATATCAATATTGATAGTATTTAGGATATCCTCGACCTTATTTTGATGCTCTAAATATCCTAACTGAAACATAACCCAACTCGGATAGTGACCGTGAAGGTCATGAAGAAAACCATGATCTTTGTTTTCTTCCTCTGATGATGATCCCTCTGAGGGGAGGTTTGATTTCAGCGTGTTTGATTGAATAGGCTCAAAAGAAATGGCAAGGTCTTGCCTATTCCTTCAGGGTGAAGGATCGACACTCACAAGAGAAGTCCCACAAAGCCTCCTAGACCGACGAATTTTTCGATCAAACACTTCTAAAAATAAAACCAGAAAAGGACCAAATACCCACTACAAAGATCCTAATGATAATAAGCAAGTTGTTAAAAAATGGAGCAAGAAATTCTCAATTTGATTTTGCCTTGATTAAATTTTAGAAAATTCAAATTTCCACATCAGCAGACAACTTGGATGATGTTAACTTGTGTGACATGGCTTGTGTCACCCAATTTACTTAGTAAATTCAAGTTGGAGGAGTTAGAGTTCAATTGAACATGTGTGATTGTTAATTTGTAGCAATCAAGGTCAGTTAACTCAGGTTGTTTTAAGCTAAACTAGTTCCAACTTTTGGAGGAACTAGTGGAAGGTTAGTTAAGTAGGGGGACTTTAGTCAAAATTAGTGATCATCCAATTAATTGGCCAATCAACCCAAAATAGATAACTCATGCAGAGAATTCAAGTTCCCCAGGCTTGGTGAAGATTCCAAGGTAGTGTAACATCAGCTTTAGACTAGTCTTAAGTGTACAAGTGTTGTATGTAGTCAGATGATCAACCTAAAGGAATTGTGTAATCAATTTGAGGAATTTCCTAAATAATAGGGGCTTAATTTCCCAAGGAACAATGCAAGGAAATAGGGGCTCAAGCAGAGGTAGAAATTGACTAAGTCTGGTTTAGAGCTTCGCAATGATCAGGGAGATAGGTTATGCACTTGCAAGTTGTGTTCAACTGAGCAAACCAATTGTAATACATCTCTATTCTTCTAATTTAATGAAAGTAGGCATTGTGGTTTTTAGCAGTTTTCTTTCCCCGTGAAAAATACTTGTCGCATGTGTGTTATTTCTTATTGCATGTCTATAATTTTTGTTTTAGATTGTGAATTACTTTCTACATAGCAGTAAAGTAGGTTTGTGTCTTTTGATTTTGATTAAAACTTCATGAGGCTTTGGAAATATACATCATAATTTCTCCATGGTATCAAATCAGGATTCACATTAGAGCAGGAATTCAAAATTGTTCTTAGGAGGTTTGATTTTGGAGCTCAGTGAAACAAGATTTATTCATAACTAAGAAGATGGCCTTCAATGGACTAAGGCTAGAGTATTCCTTGGAAAGCACATCTAATTTTGTTGCATGGAGGCAGTATTGGATTACGATGGAATACTAGAATACATCAAGCTAGATGTTACAAAATTACAAGCATCTGATGCCTAGAACCTTGCTTAGTGGAAGAAAGATGTAGCTAAGGCGAGGAGAATAATCTTGGAGGGAGTACGGGATGACATCGCCTCAAATATCCACAGAAAATAAACTCCATTCGCAATATGGAAAGAACTAACATAATTGTTCGAGAATAATAGTGACCACAGGAAGCTGGTGCTCAAGGATAAACTTCGAAGTATCAAGATATAGAAGAATGACACAATTCGTAGTATTTGAACAAGTTCACACAATGTTGTGATGAACTTGATGAGGTCGGTGTTAATTTTCCCAAAGAAGACTTGGTAGGCCTAACACTTCTGGGCATTCCCAAGAGCTAGCATATTTATCAAGATTCGGTGAATGGGAGGGAGAAACTACTGAATTGGGAGTGCTTATGGTTTGATTTGCTATAGGAGGAAATAAGGCGAAATACCAAAGACATGACTTCATCCAAGGGTGAGGATGAAGAAAAAAAATGCATTGGTTGGCAAGGCAAAGAAGGAAAGAGGAAAGAAATCTCAATCCAAACCAGAATCCAGTCAAGGGGGAAAGAAGAAAGATTCGTCCAAAATTAAATGCTTCCATTGTCATGAACTTAGGCACTATGCCACGAAGTATCCACACAAAAAGGCAAGCAAGAAGACCTCAGGAGGAGGAGCAGGTGAATCCTTGGCTTTACAGTTCGAGCTTGACCTTACCCTCATTGCATGCATGACCAACATAGTGATGGGGAGCATGTGGTACTTGAACTCAAGTGCATCGTTCCACATGGTAGGGTGTAGAGATTTTTTCAGGGACCTAGAGGAAAAAGACTTCTATATGAACATCGAGATGGGGGATAATGAAATGTATAACACAATTGGGCTTGGTATAGTCACCTTTCAGAGGAATTCGTGCTCCCCCCTCAGGCTCAAGGATGTCATGTTCATTCCAGGCCTAAAGAAAAATATCATCTTTATTGCAATTTTGGAAGATTGTGGTTATGATGTGATCTTCAGCGAAAGAAAGGCATTCCTGAGACACATAGCCACCGAACAGATGAAGCAGATCAGGGTTCGTGTGAAGAACCTATATAAGGTAGATGTGGAAGATTGTGTTGCATTAAGCACAAAGGAAGAGAAGGTGCAGAGTTGCGATGTCAATGAACTTTGGCACAAATGACTTGGCCAGTTACATTATGGCGGCTTGAAGATCACACAAAAACGACATGCCTCCCCAAAGGAGAACTTGAGGAGCATCATGTATGCAAAGGATGTACATTGGGTAATTACACAAAATCGACATTCCATGATCACGACAACAAAGCACATGCAGTCCTTAAAAAGATCAACTTTGATGTCTGTTTCTTGATAGCCTCTAGTACCAGACACAAATATTTTGTCATTTTTATTGATGACTTCTCACGGAAGTGCTAGATCTTCTTCATGTAGAAGAAAGACGAGACATTCTCCAAGTTTGTAGAATTCAAGGCACTGGTTGAGAAAGAAGTTGACATAAAGGTGAAGGCTCTCAGGAGTGATAATGGAGGTGAGTATGTGTCGAATGAATTTTAAAAAAAAATTGTTTGAAAAAAGGCATTTGACAAGAGTTGACAAAACCCCACAACCCAAAGTTGAATGGGGTGGCTGAGAGAAAGAACCGTAGCATTATGGGAATAGCGAGGGTGATGTTGCATTGCCAAGGCATACCTCTTCATTTGTGGGTTGAGGCATGAAACACAACACTCTATTTGTAGAACCAAATTCCTTATTCGATTCTTGGCATGATTACACCAGAGGAGGCTTTCTCAGGGAGGAAGCCGGATGTGTCGCACTTTAGGATTTTTGGAGCTTTTGTTTACTGTCATGTCTCCAAAGAATTAAGGAAGAAGTTAGAGCCAACAACATAATTGGGGGTATTTATGGGTTACACATAAAATCCACACAAGTACCATGTGTACTTGCCATCCCTTAGAATGACAGTTGTGCGAAGGGATGCAAAATTTGATGAGGAGAAAGCGATGTGGTGCTCTCTTGAGAGGGAGCTTCAGATCCCACCACAAGAGGAGCTTTTAGCTCAAAAGGAGGAACCTTAATAAGTTGTGGAGTAACCACACATTGAGGAGAAGAGAGTGGAGACAACCACTCAAGTAGAACCATCTACAGAAGGTAGAAAAAGAACCAGTGAAGTTGAGAAACTTGTGCAGGATGTGAGGAGGATGTGGGTGCTCCTTCAAATCAGCATACGCAAAGAAGGTCACCAGATCAGTACACTGGCTACGTGGATCTAATGACTGAGCTTATAGAGATTAAGCCATCTACTTTCGAGGAAGCAATAGAGAAACATGTATGGGTTAATGCAATGGTGGAGGAATATGAATCCATTTGTGGTCACTATACCAGCAAATAAATCAGTTGTGGGTTCAAGATGGATCTTCAAGGTGAAGTAGGCAACAGATGGATGGTGTTAACTTGTAGAATTTCCGCATCAGGAAACAACTTGGACGATGTTAACTTGTGTGACATGGCTTGTGTCACCCGGCTTACTCAATAAATTCCAGTTGGAGGAGTTAGAGTTTAGTTTAGCATGTGTGATTGCTAATTTGTAGCAATCAAGGTCAATTATCTTAGGTTGTTTTCAATTAAATAGTTCCAACTTTTGGTGGAACTACTAGAAGGTCAGTTAAGTAGTGGGACTTCAGTCAAAGTCAATGGTCATCCAGTTAATTGATCAATCAACCCAAAATAGCTAGTGTATGCATAGAATTTGAGTTTCCCAGGCTTGGTGGAGATTCCAAGGTAGTGTAACATCAGTTGTAGACTAGTCTTAAGTGTACAGCTGTTGCATGCATTCAGAAGATCAACCTAAAGGAATTGCGCAATCAATATGAGGAATTTCCTAGATAATAGGAGCCTAATTTCTCAAGGAACAACGCAAGGAAATAGGGGCTCAAGCAGAGGCAGAAATTGACTAAGTCTGGGTCAGTGCTTCTAAGTGAGTAGGTGGATAGGTTATGCACATGAAAGTTGTGCTTAGTTGATAAAATAAATTATAATACATCTCTATTCTTTTGATTTAATGCAAGCAGGCATTGGGGATTTTAGCAGTTTGCTTTCCTCGAGAAAAATACTTGTTGCATGTGTGTTATTTTTTATTGCATGTCCAAATTTTTTGTTATCTACTGTGAATTACTTTCCGCATAGCAATAGAGTAGGTTTGTGTCTTTTGATTTTTATTAAAACATCATGAGCAGTTGCAAATCTACATCATAGTTTCTACACAAGTAAATAACCTTCAAGTATTTATGCTCATGGTGATTAGGACTAGACATGAAAATATGTGAAAGGAACTTTTGAAGGCAATCTTGGGATGATGAGTGCCTAAATCGTACTATCAAAGGTAATAGAAACAATTACATTGTCCTCCTCATAATATCCTTGATTGGTGCAAGTACCCTCGCTTTGCGGGGCACCCTCCATGAGCACTATGATAGTGATGAACCATCTATCTCTGGTACCACATGTATTCCACCTTGCAATCACATAGGCAATCCCTAGTAAAGGAAAATAATGCCACCAATTTAGAATTAGAAGTCAAGGGGGACACTCATGGGAAAGTGTTCTAACAAGTAGGAGAGGGGGTATCTCTCTTTCCTTATCCTTGCATGACCTAGTTATTAACTCCTGTGTGAGAGGAGCTTCCCTGACAACTTATGTGAGACTGAATTTTCACTTTTTAATCAACTTTTGTGTTTTATCTTAGTTGTCTTAGAGAGTTTACTCTCTGGATACCTATTCCAAGGCCCTAGATGACCTCTAATATTTGGTTTACTATGACAAAATAAATTGACAGTTGATTTTGAATTAAGCATTGATGTTAATTGTTTATTACTTAAGGTAAGGGTAATGTGAGTGCAACTGATGATATTTTGACGCAAAAGAAGTTAAATAATAACATTAATTGCATGTGATGCAACTCTCTTTCTATGATGAAAAAGTGATTTAAGTCTTAGTTCTACAAAATCATATTTAAAATGTTTCTTTTCTTTTTAAAATGCAAAAGGCAAACTTTTCGAATTATAGATCCAAGTTAGCAAAGACACAAAATTATTTGTATTATGCAAAATGCACACTACACCAATGCAACTAACTACGGTCTAAGATGGAAAAAAGAACTTATGAACTCATATGCAATGAAAAGCGATTTTTTTTTTAGGCAACCAGCCATATGCATGAACCACAAGCACCAAAAGTACTTATAAACTTCTAAGAAACTAAATAAAATAAAACCTCAAGTAGCGAGACAAATGCGCAAGTCACAAGGAACAAAAGGAGTATCTACAAAGTACCTTTAAAAAGACACAAAGATAGGAACGATTGTTGGTATCTTATGGTAGGGCAGAAACCAAATGAATTGGTTTGTTTTGATATAAAAAACAAAGGCAAAAGAAAGGAAACAAAAAAAAAATGAAGAACTACTTCTCATGGAAATGGTCATAGATGAATGACTTTCTTAACGCAGTGGAATCCCAAAAAATGATATCTAATATAATGCACTGGGAAAGACCGTCAATACTTAAATACATAAGAGTGAAGGGAGCTCTACTTGAATGGTTCATGAGGCACAATACTTGCTAAGGTCTTGCAAATGCGGTAGCAAGCTAAGTGGGCTTGATTGTGGGGAAAACTCCATAGTTAAGCGCGCTTGAGCCAGAAGCAATCTGGGATGGGTGACCTCCTGGGAAGTCCTAGTTACTGGGTGCAAGCCCCAGAAGTGATGATTGACGCTATGTGATTCATTTCACTAGTTTCAATCCCACTTATTCACCCCTGTGAGCATCACCCTTACGCAGTTGAATCCCAAAAAATGATATCTAATATAATGCACTACGAAAGGCCCTCAATACTTAAACACATAAGAGTGAAGGGAGATATACTTGAATGGTTCATGAGGCACAATACTTGCTAAGGTTTTGCAAATGGTTTAGCAAGCTAAGTGGGCTTGATTGTGGGGAAAACTCCACAGTTAAGCGCGCTTGAGCCAGAGGCGATATGGGATGGGTGACCTCCTAGGAAGTCTTGGTTACCAGGTGCAAGCCCCGGAAGTGATGATTGATGCTATGTGATTCATTTCACTAGTTTCAATCCCACTTCTTCACCCTTGTGAGCATCACCCGATGTAATGAGTGCTAAGTGGACTATTTAAATATCGTGAGAAATTAGTCAATTATGACTACTTCTCATGGAAATGGTCATAGATGAATGACTTTCTTAATGCAGTTGAATCGCAAAAAATGATATATAATATAATGCACTGCGAAAGACCCTCAATACTTAAATACATAAGAGCGAAGGGAGCTCTAATTGAATGGTTCATGAGGCACAATACTTGCTAAGGTTTTGAAAATGGAGTAGCAAGTTAAGTGGGCAAAAATCCATAGTTAAGCGCGCTCGAGCCAGAGGCAATCTGGGATGGGTGACCTCCTGGGAAATCCTGGTTATCGGGTGCAAGCCCCGAAAGTGATGATTGACGCTATCTGATTCATTTCACTAGTTTCAATCCCGCTTCTTCACCCCTGTGAGCATCACCTGGTGGAATGAGTGCTAAGTGGACTATTTAAATATCGTGAGAAATTAGTCAATTACGACTACTTCTCATGGAAATGGTCATAGATGAATGACCTTCTTAACGCAATTGAATCCCAAAAAATGATATCTAATATAATGCACTGTGAAAGACCCTCAGTGCTTCAATACATAAGAGTGAAGGGAGCTCTACTTGAATGGTTAATGAGGCACAATACTTTCTAAGGTTTTGCAAATGGGGTAGCAAGCTAAGTGGGCTTGATTGTGGGGAAAACCCCACAGTTAAGCGCGCTTGAGTCAGAGGCGATCTGGGATGGGTGACCCCTTGGGAAGTCCTGGTTACCGGGTGCAAGCCTCAAAAGTGATGATTGATGCTATGTGATTCATTTCACTAGTTTCAATCCCACTTCTTCACCACTGTGAGCATCACCCAATGCAATGACTGCTAAGTGGACTATTCAAAAATCATGAGAAACTAGTTAGTTATGACTACTTCTCATGGAAATGGTCATAGATGAATGACTTTCTTAACGTAGTTGAATCCTAAAAAATGATATCTAATATAATGCACTGTGAAAGACCCTCAATGCTTAAAAACCTTTGTTTCTCTTATTTTCTTATAAGCAAAAATCAAAACCAAAGCAAAGCCAACATATAAAATTGCAACAGGGTATAAGGAAAGTACAGGAATGAAGAAGGATTTAAATATTGTCAAACAAACATAAACAAAGATTGGTTGCAAGGATCGCTGCAATCAAGAACCTAAAACCTAACCTCAAGAATCCCACCCACGCCTTAAACACACACACAAAACCAAAAACCCTAGGTTTATACAAGACAACCTTCTCATAATCCAGCCAAAAAAATGAAATATACTTACAAATTTATAAATCTCAAAGTCATGCCAACAAAAAGGATCAAACACCAAACTTTCCAAGCTTTCTAGACTCAAAGAATAATGATTTTTTTTACATCTTCAAGGTATTATTTGACTATTCTTGAAATTGAGCGCTTGCATATGAAATTGTTATCAAAGCAAACCACATATACGTGATTATCTAGCAGTCACCAACCATATATGCGTGACTATTGTAAGAGAAAAGAATGCAATTGTGAAAAAGATTAGAAAAATAAAAAGAAAACCCAGATTCAGAGGATCAAGTTAGAAGGATAGATCCAAAGTGGGATCTAGAGACTCTAAAAGAAAGTAAGACACCTACTGGTCACCCTAATGAGGGAAAAAACACTTAAGGAAAATACCTAAAAATATTTTCCATAGCGAAATTACCAATTTTGTTACGGGGAAAATCCCGTGAGGCTAGGGTCGAAAGCCCCAATAGAGCAGAAACATAATCAACAAAAGAACACTCAAAGCATCACATAACTTGCATAATTGATAGTAGAGGTAATGACGTCTCACAAGTGGGCTCTGATTTTGATGTCGATCCTGTAATGTCCAAACACTCATTCTTGCTCCAAATATAAAAATGTTAGGTCCCTATAATACTAGTGATTACCCCATTACTATTGTAGTTATATCCCTTATTAATATTGTTGTGCCCCTATTGTCCCCATATTGTTATTATTGTGCCCCATAGAATCCCTCTATTGTTATTTTTGTGCCTTTATATTATTATTGTTAGGTTGGCTCGGCTATATTGTGACTACTCCTATATATAGAAAGGAGGTTTTGTCATTTGAATCATCAAAGGATGATTCATTTGTGTAATGTAAAGGAGGTTTCCCCCTCGAAGAGGCTGAATTCTAAGGCGTTGATCTATCTTTTCTATCTTTTTGTGAGCTGGTTTCAAACATTTGGTATTAGAGCTTTGGATTCTAGGGTTTCGTTGCTCCAAATAGGTCATCGTGGCATTTTCGCTATAACTTTTTTCTACGACGATTCAAACAAAAAAAAAACCATTTGAGACGAAATCGCATTGAACCTTGGGTCCAAATTTCAGAGCTTTCCGCGCTATATTTGCAGAGATATGATCTGAGGAAGTTGGTCTTTTTGCGGACTCCTGAATTACATTCCAAACATGTGACCTGGGGAAAATCGTCATAACTTTCTCTCTGAGCATCAGATTGAAGTTTTGTAAGAAGGTACAAAAAGAGGACAGATTGTAGTTTCTTGTATATATTTTTCAGAGCCCAAGGTTGAAACAGGGACACGTGGCATGTCGTACAAGTTCGCTCTACTGAACTAGTCTATAATTAGGTCACTGTGGGAGATTTGGCATAACTCTTCCTTGGAGAATCCAATTTGGATCAGACTGG
>APFE030025696.1:97067-110314 GCA_000404065.3 Pinus taeda | reverse complement strand
AGAAGAAATGAATCCAACCATATCTTGTAATGCATTGGTTGGAATTACCACTCCTCAAACCATCAAGATAGAAGGACAAATCAATAAGAAAAAGGTAATAGTGTTGATTGATTTAGGAACTACCGACAATTTTATTCATTGTAAAATAGCAAAAGAATTGAATTGCTTCTTATATCTAGCACTAGAGTGTCAGGTGATGGTTGCAAATGGAGGAACGATAAATTGCTCTAGAAAGTGCCATAATATCAAGCTATCCATGGGAGAATACGTATTGAAAAGCCCAATGCTTTCCATTCCAATGGGAGGTGCTGATGTTGTACTAGGAGTCCAATGGCTACAATCCTTGGGTACAATAGCTTTTAACTTTCAAGAACTTTTCATTAAATTTTATGCGGAAGGAAAGGAAGTTGAATTAAGGGGTATTGCAGGGAAACTAAGAAAGATAATAAGCTCTAACGGTATGACAAAGCTTCTAAAAAAGGAACAACGAGGTGTAATTGCACAATTATTTTCGCTAGATGTTTCCACATCGAAATCATCTATTTCTCCAGATCTCCAAAATGTCTTCGACAATCATTCCAAGGTATTTGAGACTCCTGTTGCACAAAAAATTGTCACCTTGACATTCTGCAATCTGTGTGAGTCCATTACCACTCATACTTTCCTCCTTTGCAAGTCCTAAGCCTCAGTTCCTCATATCAAGCCTAGAAAATAAGAGAAAGCCCTAAAAAATCTCTAAAACTCTTGTTCCGCACTTTCTCTTAGCATTACCTGCGGTCCCACACCTAATGGTCATGTCTCTTGCGCACCTGACCGCTCTGTATCTATGTTATGGGTGCGGACCCCTGTAAAAGTTAAAAAGGCACAAGTATATTCTTAAAAACTCACTTTGAGTCATTTCTAAAAGCTTCTGGAAGGAATCTTGAGGTGGCAAGTTCGCTCCCTTAAGATTCATGCATCCCATACCTTAAGGAGCTAACCCCTTGATGTGAGGAGCTTATCCCTTTGAAGGAGGACTCTATCCCTTCATAGGTGGACTTGTAACCTCCTTCCTTTGCACTATAAAATGAAGCATTGTGTTGGTTACTTGGGAGGTTGAAAGCTGAATATTTTTGAGGTGAAATGCTGCTAGAACTTAGTCTTCCTAATTCAACTTTTGAGAGGAGAGATTACATACCTCTTTGATCTCATTTGGAAGAGTGTGAGGCTTGTCAAAATAAAGGAGATTCCTATTTCAGACCCTAGGAAGAGCTTGTACAACATCAAGGCACCAAAGGTTGTAAAGTTCTTCTATTTCAAAGTTAATACAAATAATTTTATTTTTCTCAATAAGATGTGTTTTATGGTTTATTTTATGGATTCCTTGATCACCATAATGAACATGATTTATGATATTAGCTATGCAAGTATTATTTGATGTGTGATTGTTTGTGATTGTAGGTTCTCAAAAGGAAATTCTTTCGGACGTTTGAAGGATGCCTGCTACAAACTAGCGTTGGACTTAAGGTAGGGTCTAAACACCTCTATAGTTTTTATTAATGAATCGCAATATGTTTAGAGAAAGGTAGATTTTCTTGTCCTACTTGTTGCTAGATATCTTTTGATACTAGGGAGATCGGCCTTGTCCGCAAGTTCGATTTATCGGCCAACAATTCTAAATTGGTAACCATAGACTATACTAAGCCTTCCCTCACAAGAAATATACTTGAGAATGTGATAGCTTATTTCATCCCAAGGATATGGAATGGTCTCCCTTCTAATCCCATTTTTGTCCTCAATTGGCTCCTCATCTTCGAAGAAAAAGTTCCTCTTGGCCTAAGTGTTGCTAGTTTTATCCTCTTTTTTCCATTGTAAACCTAGAGGAAGTGTAGTGATTATGTTAATGCTTTCAGGGGTAATTGTTACTGACAATCCTCTCACCACAGAAGTGGCACTGACTCTAGCTTGAGGTGTAAGTGACATTGAAAATTATCGAACTACATCATCATCATATCCTCTAAGTAGCTAGAATAATCCAAACCATTGATGCCTTCTAAATATCTCTACCATGGGGGGATGGAGATGTATTCTAGATGTTCTTGTGGGCTCCCTTCTGTTGAAACCTCCTGTCATTTTCTCTCTCTGTTAATATGACTATATGTAGTTTGGTGGCTTTAGCTTAAAATATTTCCCAGGTGACTGAGGGTTTAGAGTTTAGGAGGGTCATGACTACAATTCTACCTTCATCCCCACATAATTTCTCCACACAATTTTGTCTTATCTCTATGCACACTGTAATTACTAGAAAAAATTGAAAATTTCTTTTCCTTTTCTCTTTTATAGCTATCAAGTCAAAGCACAAAGGATATGGTCCACCTACCTTTCATTTTAATGCCATGTTTGTGGAGATTCTTAAATATTTGGGCCCTAGGCATCCCCTTGTAGAGTTTCTGACAATTCCCATTGTTTCCTGTAGTTTTTTTGTGTTTCCTGTAGGTGCTCATTGTAGGATGGCCGAGATTGGACTTCTTCTTCAATGGCTCCTCTAGGTGGTCCCAGCTCTCTATATCTCGAAATGAATGATGTATGCATGAAAGTTAGGGTCTATTTATGGTCGATTCTATGGAGCGGTGTGCTGACTAGCTAGGAACATAATTTCTCCTTTTGGACCGTTGACCCTCTATCAGTTATCATGCAACCCTTTCTCGCAATCATCACCCACTCCTGTAAAACTTAACTTGACCACCTTTCTGACTTATTTCCTTTGATGTGACCTTGCCACATGTCTTGCTGACTAGAACTTAACTTTTTATTTTCAGGCTAAGGGTGGCCAAGTTAACTAGACACCTTTAGCTTATAAAACCAACTTTTTCATATTCTTACAGTTTTATCATATTCGCACTTAGGAGAGAGTGTGGATGAGGTGTCATAAATGTGGATTTATTTGCTTGGTTAACGCATGTTGGAGGGTGGCTCTATTGTGCTTCTTCTGGCTCAGGTACATATTCTCTTTTTCTCTTGTTTTGTTGGTTTCACCTAGCTGATAGGTTGGTATTCTTTGTTGTGATGTGTAGATGCTAGCCTCTTCTATTGTTGCTAAGATTTGGATAGGTGCCATAGTGTCTCCAGGGGTGTTGATACTATTTCTTTGCATGGATGATGAAGGAGGATCCTAGAGACTGTTGTTGTTATAATATAGGCTTCTACAGGGTTTCCTGTAGTAATATAGCGAATCTTGTAGCTGCCTCTTTTTGAATTTTTTTCTTTGTTTTGTTTTTTCTTGGAGGAGGAATAAGTGTTAAAGTAGGAGTGGAAGGGGTTGCAATGGGGAAGATGGAATGGTAGGTGAGGTAGGCTACTGATAGTATGGCCCTTAGAATTTTCTTTGTTTTCCTTTTTTTTTCTCTCTTTTTTTTCCTCTTTTATTTTTCTGAGTGGCTTTGTTGATGGACAGAGAAGGTGACATGGTCATGAAATGGCATTGGTTTAGATGTGGTGAGGTCAATGACATCCTCTTCCAAAACAGGTCTGCGTTATTATTTCTCAACCAGAATTTCGTTCATGTATATTTCTAGGTGTTATAGCTCCAAATCTCACTATTATGGTTTGTGATTCTGCACTCATGGCCTAGGGCAACCCCTCCTTCCAGACTCGGTCCCAAATTTAAAAAATAATGTTTTATTCCTTGTACGAGACATTAACCTGAGTTAAACGCATGTATACGCAGGTTTGCATATACCCAACCCGCATATATGTATTAAAACACTTAAAAAAATATAAAACTCCTTATTTTCGGGCGGAGATCATGGGTTTTACCTACTGATCACCTGTTAGTGCCCGTGGCCCAACTATTCCCAACAAACTCCTAACTAAAAAAATACTTTGGGAGTGGTATAAAAAGACATCAAAGGGAAGGCCTAAGGGAGGAGAGAAGAGAGAGAAAGGTTATTATACTGAAAATTTTCCCCTGACCAGGTCTGAAGACCCTTGTGCCTTCTACACTTCCCCCATTTCTACAGGAAACCCTTGTTTCCTTGTGTGTTGATGTTCATCCACTAGTTATGGCATCATGGAGTGAGTCTTGGAATGAGATATGCTAGAGGCTTGAGGCTGGACGGATCCGGAAGGAAGCTTTGCTTGGAGCCTGCGAAAGGTTACTCAGGTGATATTACTCCTTTTGTACATTCTATTTGTCTATAATAAAGAAACATGTCTTGGTTCCCGATATGCTTCTTCTTTATGTTTATGATGTTCATGTTTGAATCTCATATGTGAATGGTAGTTTCAAGTTCATAACTAACTTCCTTCTTTTATAACATAAAGATGATTTATTTATAAGTCTTTGTCCATATACTACTGTATTCTTTGGAATTGGTTGTTTTACAGGACAAAGGAGCGAAAGGGACTTGAAGAAGGGTTTGGACCCTTGAGGAACTTCCTAAACGTAGGACCTGAGGTACGCCCTTCTTACTTTAGAATTTGCTTATTATAGCATAATGGTTGTGTGAATGTGTGTTTCTCTGTTTAGACAACTTTCAGTCTGCTAGGGTTTCCACCCAAAATCCCTAGGGGAACAAATCCCTCAACAGAATTGGCGACTCCACTGGGGACAACAATCTTGTTGTTCCTAGTTTGGGTGTTTGTCAAGCCAATCAAGGCTCAGTTGCTTGTTGGTTTGTTGTTACTGCCTGGTCTATTCTTGAATTCTAAGTTTTGCCAGTTTCTTCAGTTTGTTTTTTATTTTTCTTGAAATCTTTCATATACGCTGTTTTTCTTAGTTACAAAAGCGAACGTACGCTTGTTTCCTGAAGTAAACCCGCGTATACGCAGGTTTCCTCAGGCACAGTCGCGTATACACGCAATCTGCACATAAGTACAGTCGTGTATATATTGCAATTTTCAAGATTTATAAATTTTTGTGTCTCTGAAGTCTGTCTAGTGGTTTAATTCGGTTTGAAACAGTCATTTTGGTCAGTATCAGTTGTTTGTTTTACAACAAGTGTCTTACTCCGATTTCTCTCTTATTATAAGGAGTATTGGTCTTGTTTTGTGTTTGCAAGCATCATCGTCTTTTTGCTAAAAGCACGCAAGATTTCTTGTTGGAATCTTGGCTGCTCTGATTTATCAGAGTAGAAAGATTGTTATCAATCTTTGTGTTGAATTTTGCTTTTGGTGACTTTTTGTTTGCTTGACAAAATTTCTTTTTATGACCATCTACTTCTTTGTTTCATCAAAGTTGTCAGTTGGAACTTTCTTGAAATTGTCTTTTTGATCTTTTTTGGTCTTTTTTACTAAAGCTTTCATTATTGCTTTCGATTGTTAAAAAGCATTTTTAAACACATTTGTTTTTGTTGAGTTTTCATTCATTGTATGGTGTCAACTTGCAAAAGTGTTTTTTGCTTATTGTTTCAATCGCAAAGTTTCAGTTTTTGTTGAAAGCATTTTTGAAAAGACTTTTTTGTTGCTACTTTGAAGAGAACTTTTTGAAAAGTTTTGTTTTGCTTTCTTGAACTTGCTTTTCATTTAGTTTCCTTTTGGTGAATGAAAGTGCTTTATGTTTGTCCTGAGTTTTGTTTTTAGTGTTTAGACAAAATGAATGGTAGCATCTCATATTCCATCTAAACATTGTAAGTGGCAAAAGAAAATTTGATAAGCAAAACAACTTTCATTTCTTGTTTTTAGAGTTGTTTTCAATCTTGCATCAAGCATATAGTTGTTGCATTAGGATAGATTTGCATCTCTTTAGGTATACATAGTTTTGTTAACTTTTGAGTGTGAAGTGTGAATTAAAGAAAAGAAAAGAAAAGTTTATTTCATTAGAAGCTTCCTTTCGAACCCTGTAGAAATTACTCTTCATCGAAAAACAATGACAAGTGCACATGCATATAGTTAGGTTTTATTAATTTCTCTTGCGTCGAAAAAAACACCACTAGTTTCACTTCCATCATCCCCTGACTTAAAGAACAACCCATTTTAAAATCAAGTGCTAACTAAAATTCACTAGAACTTTTTCTTTTAAGTTAAATACACCAACAAGTTTAGGATTTTAGGGCCTTGGATTAGGCAAGTGGAGAGTTAACTCTCCAAGGCCATTTAAACGTCAAACATAGGAGTCTGAATAATGAGAGAAAATCCAATAGCGTTAGGAAGACCAGGAAAGCTCCGGATCTGGGAGTTAAGCACGAGGGTCTGTGAAGACAAGGAAGAGAGATACCCCCTCTCCTACTTGTCTAAACTTACCTCACGATTGTTCTGCCTGGCTTCTGCAACGAGTTGGTATCCATAGTTGCTACTCCTAGGAAACTACATAGGTGGCTGCAGAGGGGAATCCCGTGGCACCTGAGGTCGACGTTGTATCACTCTTGACAGTACTACTGGAGGGCACCCTTGCGAAGCTTGGGGGCTTTCACCGGTGCAGGCTATTGTTAGGAGGTCAGCATAACTTCCTCTGTTACCTTCGTTGATAGGCCTGGGCCCTCATCATCCCAGACTATCTTCGGAAGGCCCCTTATTTTTTCTTGTATTTTGGTGTCCGGTCCTAATCACCTGGAGTGGAAATACTTGGAAGTTGTTTGATTGGTTGTTATCTTCAGGGACTTTATAGTGTGTGCTCTATGCTTTTAGTCGGCCTAGCTTTCAATTTTTTGAGTCTTTAGTTAGATCTTAAACAAGAAATTCAAAGTGGCTAACTGATCTCCTAGACGGTCTCGAAGACTTCGTGGTCTTTCACCACCGAGTTTAGAGTCTTCTCCTAGAAGGCACAGAGGTAGTAATACCGGTGGGTTTCATCCCATGACAGTTGACGCATTGGGGATTGATCCTCCTCTCGGGGGCATTAGTATTCAAGCAAGGCTTGGTACTTCCACAGAACAAGAGAGGAACACTCTAGTTCTTTCTCGAGT
This sequence comes from Pinus taeda, assembly GCA_000404065.3. NCBI lineage: Eukaryota > Viridiplantae > Streptophyta > Pinopsida > Pinales > Pinaceae > Pinus > Pinus taeda. Next base: position 103,433 of record APFE030025696.1, on the reverse strand, counting down.
TTGCTTACAAGTGGAGGATAATATAGAGGTAGAAGAACTTTCAGAGTCATTAGCGGCTCTGAATTCTTCCCTACCGTCTAGTCATCCAGACGTATTACAATACGTTGGGACTCCACGCATAGACCGTCAAGTCCAGGTTACGCTATGCGCTTACCTTCGATGACCATTATTGTAAGCATGGCTTCTACAAGTGCTACGACTGTGCAAACTCCCATATCTGTACAAGGGGGAGGAACTATTTCCATCCCCTCCGTTTCTTTATTCAGTTCTTTTGGTAGCATGTCTTTTGTTGGGTCTACCTCCATTCCGTCCACGAGTGGAAATTCCCAAACCAATGCTTTTGGTTTTGGATTCTTCCCATTTGGTGCCCATTCTCAAGACATTCCTTCAGTTCCATTTGGTGCCACCATGTCCATGATGAGTGGATCGACTTCATTTCAGGGTTTTCCTTTTGGAAGTGGTCATATACCACATTCCAACCCAACGATAGGATCCATGTCTTTTTCTTCTATAGGACAAAGCATCAATCCTTTCCAAGGTTGGAATAACCCTGGGGTTAGTAGTGCTGGAACTGGGAATCCATTTTTCAGCCAATATGGGAATAGGGCGTACACCACAATTAGTTCATTCCAAAGTATTCCTCCCTTAGCTTCAGCTTGGAATCCATATCAGGGGTTATCAACTCCTTATAATCCTTTAGGAGGAAACTTTACTGGGTATGGTGGATATACGATCGGAGTTGGTGAGGACCCAACCAAACTCCCTAGCCTGGCCTCCGGTCCCAACCAAACTCCCTTCGGACATTCCAAAATTCGAAGGGAAGAGTGGTGAGGACCCCGGTGACCATGTAACCATGTTCCACTTGTGGTGCTCATCGAACTCCCTGATCGATGACTCGGTTAGGTTGAGATTATTTCAACGCACCTTGATTGGTAACGCGGCCAAATGGTATATAGAGTTGCCTAGGGGCATCTTTACATCATTCGCCGACTTAGCCAATATTTTCTTGAACCATTTTCAATTGCCTGTCCGGTATGATGTCGAAACCGAACTACTGGCCACCTTTCGTCAGGATAGGGCAACTCACATTTCTGATCATATTCAGGAATGGAGATGGAGAAAGAGGCTAATTAAAGTCGAAATCCCTTCGGAGTACCGTCTCGAGTGGTTTTTGAAGTCTTTGATACCTGAGATCTCCAAGGATGTCTCCATGTCTGGGGTCTATTCTGAGGAGTAAGCCATTTTTAGGGCCCAACAATTTGAATTGATCTATTCTCAGTCTGGGATCCTACAAAAGTACTTACTAGATGCTCTTGGGTCTAAGGTTGACGTATCTAAGTCGAAGCCAGGTCCCCACGCAGATGGTATTGTTGGGTCGGTAGACACAAATACGGTGAACTTGTTGAACCAATTGCAGCAGTTGTCTTTACAAACTGCTTCTAACAACCAAGTCACATTGTCTAACCCTATGGCTTCCCAAACCTCTTCAATTAATGCTGTCCAATCTAATAACCCCAAAGGTTCCAATGGGAAAAGAAAGGAAGAGGTAAGAAAAAGAACCAGGATGGGAAGCCTGATGCAAATAAATCCGACAAATAATGCTGGTGGTGGTAGAAATGAGTCGAAAAAGAAAGTCAAGTTTCCATGCAAGTTGTGCAGTGGAGACCATTTAGCTCATCTTTGCCCCAAGATTGAAGATGCTCAGTGCTTATTAGGGCAACAAGGGACTTCTAGTTCCCAAGCTGTGTTAACCAACCCTTTTCCCCAAGGGCAACAACTTCTTTCTGGCACGAGTTCAAACCTTGGAACCTCTGCAGGGGGCAACCAAGAAGGGGAAAATCATCGAATGTTTTCATGATGGGTTCTAATGTCCATGTGGCTACTCTGTCACGTGATTATGGTGAAGTTGAAACTTCCAAGGACAAGGCTGTTCCCGGAAGTACTGACCTTCATATCGAGCGACCCCCTGTTGAGACTATACCACGGATACCGAAAGGTTCCGCTAAACGTGCGACTATTAATCCTAATGCTAGGGCTGCCCATAATTACTCCATTGTGGAGGATCTGGCTCAGAGTCCGTGCGCCATGTTCGCTTTAGAGGTTCTCTAGTCGTTTCCGGCTCAGAGAAGTGCTTTACTTTCTGCGATTGGGGCAGTCGATCCAACTAATTCTTTAGTGCTCACTTTTGACATGTTAAATGTCAAAAAGCGACTCCCTCATCATATGGCTTTTCAAATAAAGTCTACATAACAGAAAATTAACCTTTTTTGATATCGTTATTGATGAAGGGGCTTTCGTGTGCGTCATGTCGATGTCATGTTGGAAGGCTATTGGATCGCCTTCGGCTGTTCCTTCACCTATCGTCTTGACTGCATTCAATGGTCATTCTCATAAGTCGCATGGGATTATCCCGGCCTTTCCTATATGTGTTGGGGGGAAGGTCGTTAATATTGAAGTGGAAGTCGTAGATGCTAACCTAGATTATAATCTCCTCTTAGGAAGGAACTGGGTATATGAAATGGATGCTGTTGTTTCAACTCTGTTTCATGTCATTTGCTTTCGTCATGAGGGGAAAATCATGAAGGTTGATCAATTGGATTATTGTCTAGTTGATCCTCAAGCAAGCTCCGACTCTACTGTTCCTTTAGTGGATAACCCTCGTCCGCCTACTGAGAATCTAGGAGTAGGTATGTATTCCTCATTGATGGGTACTTTTGAGTTTTCCTCTCCTATCGCTAAAATCAATGCCATTTCATCCATTTCATCATCTAAGGAGTCTCCTCGAGAAGAGTTCTTTCGAACTTGTTATTTTTCAGATCCTTGGACCTTGCCTTCAGCTACGACCACATTAGTTGAAGGACAAGAGAATGGAATGGCATTTCCTATATCTGTAGCTGAGCTTAGATATCAGTCTATCGTCAACTCTGCAGACGACCGTTCTACTCCTTTTTCTAAAGAGGAGTTAGATGGCGATGTGGCTCCGGCTTGGAACCTCGATTCTACCTCTGCTTTGGGCTACTTAGATTCAATTTTACCTTCGGAAGAAGCAATTCTTGAAGCAATGATGGGTATAGATCGACCTTGGGAAGATTTACACCATCGTTCATATTTTCTTCCTCCATTTTAAGAGGTAGAATCTAGATTCTTTGAGCTCTGTTCTAGTGATGTTTGTACGGTGTCAAATCCTTTAGCTCTAGCACACGTTCGTGCCGAAGGTAATATGTTTATGATTTCAAAAACAAAACCTATAAACATCTCTAGGGACCCTAACATGATCGAGAATCTCTTCATCGAAATTGAGTGTTCCCCTGAAGAAATTCAAATTTACACCGACCTGTTCAAGGAATTTCGGGATGTATTTGCTTGGTCTTATGAAGAAATGCCTAACATTGACCCATCTATAGTTCAACATGAGATCGAGACGTATGAAAACGCCAAATCAGTTCGTCGGAGGCTTCGTCTGGTCAACCCTAGGAAAGCAGCAACTATCAAAGTGGAAGTGGAGAAGCTGTTGAAGGCGGGTTTCATATACCCTGTTCCTCTTATTGATTGGGTTTCTAATCCAGTCCCTGTGGATAAAAAGAAAGGAACAATCCGAGTATGCATCGATTTTAGGGACCTAAACAAGGCTTGTCCCAAAGATAATTACCCCATGCCATTCATTGATCAGATTATCGACGAGTGTGCGGGTAATGAGATTTTTTCCTTCATGGATGGATTCTCTAGTCATAATCAAATTTCTATCCATCCTGAAGATCAACATAAGACATCCTTTATATGTCCCTAGGGTACCTTTGCATATAGAAAGATGCCTTTTGGTATTAAAAATGCTGGAGCCACCTTTCAGCGGGCCATGTCATATGCTTTCCACGACATCAAGCATGTCATCAAAGCATACTTGGATGATCTCACTGCTCGTTCTCGAAAGAGAACTGATCACCCTAGTCACCTTCGAATAGTTTTCGAGTGATGTCGTTTTTATAAAATTCGGTTGAATCCCAACAAGTGCATTTTTACGGTTACGTCCGGTCGGTTGTTAGGGTTCATTGTGTCCACCAGATTATGGCAGAGACTTCCTTTTATATCTCGCTGCAGTAGAATCAACCATTAGTATGTTTCTCGTTCAGGAGGATGATGCTCTCATTGAGCATGTGATTTATTATTTGAGCCGAGGCTTAATAGGTCCTGAACTTCACTATTCTCCAGTTGAGAAGTTGGCCTTGGCAGCCGTCCATGTTGTCCAATAGCTCCATCATTATATCTTGCTACGCAAAAATTTTGTCTTAGCAGCAGTCAATCCATTTCAATTTTTCCTCAGTAGGTGAGTGATTGGGGGCAAATATAATAGATGGATAGTCATCTTGCAAGAATTTGATCTCGAATTCTTGTCAGCCAAGTCTAAGCAATCCATGGTTTTTGCTGAGCTAATTTCTAAGCAGCCTTCTGGAGAGGATACTGTTTATGAGGAAAGTTTTCCCGATGAACATTTATTCCTCATCTCTTCACTCGACCCTTGGTATGGAGATATCATTGTCTATCTCTAGACTTCGAAGTATCCATCTACTTTCTCTAAGGATGAACATCATAAATTACGTCAACTGGCTAAAAATTATGTTATCATTCGTGATACCTTATACCGTCGAGGGGTTGATTCAGTCCTTCAGTGCTGTTTAACCTTGGAGGAAGTAGAGTCAGTGCTAAATGATTGCCATAGTGGAGCTTGTGGTGGTCATCTATCGGGGCTTGCTATAGCCCAACGCATCTTACGTGCTGGCTATTTTTGGCCTTCACTTTTTAAAGACTATGTGGAAGCGGTCAAACGCTATCACCCTTGTCAAATCTTTACTCGCAAGATGCGTGCTCATCCAGCTCCTCTTTTTCCCGTTGTCACTGTCGGTCCTTTTACTAAGTGGGGTATTGATTTTACAACTTGTAATCCACCTTCAGCGACGAATCACAAGTATATTATTGTGGCTGTAGACTACTTTACGAAGTTGCCCAAGGCCATGCCCACTTATAAAAATGATAGTGACATGGAAACTTTGTTTCTTTTCAATTAGGTTATCTCAAGATTCGGTGTCCCGAGAGAGAATGTCACTGATCATGGCAGTCATTTCCAAAATCAACTGATGTCTGAATTGGATCTTAAATTAGGTTTCCGCTAAGAGCACTCATCTCCTTATTATCCTCAGGCCAATGGATAGGTTGAGGCAGTCAATAAAAATCTTAATACGATACTCAAACGGGCAATCGACAAAAATCAGCCCAATTGGCACATTATGTTGTATTCAACTCTTTGGGCATACCGGACCTCCGTAAAGATTGCTACTGGTTTTACACCTTTTCAGTTGGTTTACGGGATGGAATCTATCTTTCCGAATGAATGTGAAATTCCATCTCTTAAGTTAGCTGTAGAGCTCCTTCCAGAGACTTCGAGTCTCGAAGAGTGCCTCCTTCACTTGGAACATCTCGATGAGCAGCGTCGAGATGCCGCCACTATGAATGAGGCTCATAAGAAAAGGGTCAAAATGCAGTATGATAAATCTGTCAGTCCTTGAGTCTTTTTTGAAGGTGACCTTGTCTTGGTCTATGACCAAGATAAAGATACCTTGGGGGCAGGAAAATTTAAGCCTATGTGGTACGGTCCTTTCATTATTAAACAAGTTTTAGAAAGAGGGTCGTTTGAGTTAATCGATTTTGAGGGAAACAAGCTGGCAGAGCCCCGAAACGGGCTCTACCTAAAGAAGTACTTTGCTTAAGTAGGAGTTAGGCAATGGCTTCTTTGTATATTATGTATATTTTTACATATATCATCGAGAGTTTTGTGATATCAACACTTTTTGGTCTGCTGCTATAGGTGTTGATGGATGATTTGGTCTATTTTGGGTTCGCCGATGGTGCTAGTCGGCACACTCAGAATCTCGCTTCCGCAGCTTGGGTACTCTATTATCCAACTGGTCAATTGATGGTATCAAGAGGCGTATGCATTGGTCCTGCTTCAAATAATATGGCTGAGTATACCACCATTATTAATTTACTATCCGAGGCAATCTCTCATGAGATTGACTCGTTGGTAGTTTATCTCGATTCTCAATTGACAGTGTCACAATTAAACAACATTTATCGGGTAAGGGATCCATGTTTATATTGCCAGTATTTAAGGGTGAGGTTGTTGCAAAGATCATTTGTTTATATTAATTATTTTCACATTCCAATATCTCATAATTGGTTGGTTGATTCTATCGCTAATCAAGCATTAGACTGGCACATCAATCATTCATCACAATAAAATCAGGCATCAAAAAGTCGAACTGTATATATATATATATATATATCATAAAGCATCTCGAGTGTACATATGTTGTC
>APFE030025696.1:64424-97013 GCA_000404065.3 Pinus taeda | reverse complement strand
TATATATATATATCATAAAGCATCTCGAGTGTACATATGTTGTCCAAAAATATACAAAATTGGGACTCAAATGCCCATAATCATGTCCGGCATATCTAATGCCCCGGCTCAGGATGAGTGGCCAATTAGGTAACTATCACATTGGTCACATGCCGAAAAGTGCGAACCCAGTCACATGGCATGCCAACCACATGACGCTGCATATCCTCAGGAAGATCCTCTATGGCAGCTATCAGTACTCGGCAGCTCAGTCTTTCCAAGTGTCGCTAGACATTATTTAGAGTTCGTTCTATATCAGCAGCCGCCTCTTCGGCTCCTCGGCCGCGCCGTCCATGCCGCAGGAACCCATCTGGTCGTATCGGCCCAATATCTGGAACATGATCATCATATTAGTCATTTGAATCCCATCAAAAATATTTTTCAAAATGCATCATTATATTTGAAAAATCCAAAAAATCATAAAATCAAAAATTCTTACCAATCTCGCCCCATGCTGCGTTTGGTGGTAATGCTAGATCAGGATCTCCTCGGAAATCCAGCCTAGCATAGGGGTAGTCATCTAAGGCGATGATCTGCTGATCCCACCAGGTGAATAAGTCATCATCAAAGGCAGTCCTTAGGACCTCCCCACCCCCCAGACGTTTCATCATACCAGCCCACCGGCCCATGCGTGGATCTCGTGGGGTGCTGATGGAAACTGCTACCCTGGGGCGAAGTGCGGGAACCTTCTCGAAAAATAAAGTACACAGGATAGTCCCATATCCAAATTTTTTGGTCTGTCCCCTCTTGATAGAAGTGAGCTGGCTCTTCATGTTGGCTAGAAGAGGAGTACACTAGTCAAACACAGTAGTGAGACAGTCAACTGCCACGCTCATGGTTAGCCGTGATAACTGATGCAGAGAGGACGATCCGTTCACTCGAGCTATGGTGAATAGGATTATCTTCAGTGATAAACTCGCCACATGTGTGATAGAAATCTGGCTCCCAACCTTCTTGGGTGTCTCAGGCAATATATCTGTACATAGTCCTCTATTGTGAGACTGCTCCATGTCCTGCCCCGGGAATGTACTACCTCTCCCCTTTGGGAAAGGCCCGTGATGAAATAGATATCCTCCACTTCTACCCTGAGTGGCATCTGGTCAACCATAAAGGCTTCCTCCTCGACATCCCAATAATCAATGAGCATCTCAAGTAGACGTGTGTTTGCTTTCATATTCGACAGTTTGAAGAATTTAAGCAAACCGCATCCCCGTAGGGCATCCAAAGCTTTAGGATCATTCATGACTTCATTATCCACCGTTGCATGCTCTCTTTCATGCCAGGTGATCGGCATTATGAGAAAAAAATGATTTGCAACCGTTAGTTTTTGTTTAAAATTGTTTGCGACATATACGTGTGTCCCTGTGCACACAATCGCGTATAGGGCCTGCGTGTACGCGGGTTTCATATTACCAACTCACGTATATGCCGCAGTGAAATTTTTGGCAAAAAGTTCAACGGTGAAACATTAATTAAAAATATTAAAGCCAGTCACAATCAATTGCAAGCCAAGTATAAGAGTTACCTCGAGGTTTTTGAAGAATTTGAACAGTTGAATTTGGTATACAGGAAGTTTGCTCCTTTTGCTCCAAATATTTGCTCTCAAACTCAAGTGGTAAAAATGGTGAGTCCAAAATCCCTTTTATAAGTTTTGGAAATGCAAAAATTTTTTCAAAATTTTATTTTGTTTGGCCTCATGGGACTTTTAACTTGGGAGCTTGGAATGTCGAGAATGGTTTGTTTTTCAGGACATTTTGGACGTTTTTTCGGCAGTTTCGAGACGGTTCCATGACTGCTGACCCGTCATGGCAGGTATCATTTTCTCACTGGCATATAGGTTAGCGACACCATTTTTCCGTTGCATTATGCATACTAGCCTTCATTCGTCGATACATCTACCATAGGGTCGACCCCATCGTGTTATGGTTCGTAAGCCATCTTCACTCACCGATTCTTGAAATCATGACACAATGGTAGAGCCATCCTTTACATGGGCATCGTAGTTAGCACCTCACTGAAATTTGTTGTCCATGCTGCTCTGATTTGAGTAGGCTCAAGAGTCCTCTGTAGTCCCACCATAACTTATGCATTGAAGACTCATTCCTCTTAGCTTCTTCACTTTGTTCTGGCCTTATACCCTAGAGGCTCCTTTGTGCTGAATTGTACTACTGCATTGCATGTTGACCACTTGCACCTTTTGGCCTAGAGCCAGCTTCACTTGGACTCGTGTTTAAGCCAACTTTTGACCATGACGACTACAAAATCAAACTTGCATACCTTTTACTTCTACAACTTGACACACCTTGACCCGTGGAAGGAACGCACCTTTGAGTGTCACTGACCAGTTTTCACCTCCCTGCATTGAGCATAGGAATGTTCCATTCCCAGGAACTAGATCATTTGTTTCACTGGCACTCATTCTTTCCACTATACCATAGCATTCTTTTATTTCTTTTTCAAGCTCAACAGAAAAAGACAACAAAAAAAATTAAATATTCCAAAAAAGAGCGGGAAATACTTGGCAGCTAGAGTCAGTCATGTCGCCCTTGAACAAAGCACTCAAAACAAAGTCTCCTCTGTTTGGGCAGGATTTAGTTTGACTTAGGTACGCCTCAACCTTATTATTGAGTCAGTTATCCCCCGATTGGTTATCACTTCCAATCATATGGAGGGTTCGTTCGTGCCTCCTGCATGACGAACTTATACAGAGTCATCATATGCTACCACATAGTCACATTGAGTCGTGCTTTTGTTCAAGGGAAGTTAGCCTGAGTCGGCCTCTCTGTGGTGTCTCTTGACTCATTTTTCAGTCGGCCATCCCTGGTTACTAGTGTCATGTCTATTATCACATCAGCTATATTGGTCCTTTACTCGTGCCGGTTTGAGAAGGTCTCCATTGACTTCTTGCTGGTAGGTCTTATCCTTATCGACGACGACATCTTGCTCTGAGGACAAGCCTAGAGCTGCACCCTGGCCCTATTTTCATTATTGATAGGTCACCTTGTGCTCAGCATCGATCAGTATCATGGGTCTTGGACTGAGTGGTTTTCCTTGTGTTCGACATCAGCTTACATTATCACACATTGGGATTCGTGCAGTACCCTGGTTTCCATTTGACCCTATTGGTGGATACCTTGCCTCTGTGTTAGCTTTCATTATTGGTTGGTTCAGAGGGTTTCTGTCGTGCACTAGCCACATCTTGTGTACGCCGGAAACGTAATTCGGTTGGGTTACTACATCTCTTTCGTTTGATTCCTTCCACATTATTGGCCTACGGGTTACACTCGCACTCGATTGATGAAGGATGCCTTAATGCCTTCCTTCTAGCGAATCTTTCCCTATCGACTCCGACTCATTGCTCTGGGGAAAAGATCTAGAGTCCATTTGGTAGTACCTTGGGGTTTGTAGTCAATAGTGGCAGATCCTTCGCTATCGACAGTGGGAAACCATCATTGTCTCCTGATCGATAGATTCTTACAGGTGTTCGACTCTAGCTCATCTATTCACACTTGTTGGATTGTACCAGGTACCTTAGCACTCATTATCATTATCGGTGAGTAGTCTCGTGCTTGTTAATAGTATACATCAATGACCGGTAATCAAACAATTTCTCACATGGTCTACTTCAGATCATTTATTCCCATGGTGTAGAAATGTACCACGGCGGTCGGTGAAGACCTGAGGTCGTATCAGCATTCATTGGTTCACTTGACAGTTGCTCCTGTTGCTGCTAGTTGATTCCACTCCACCTTATATGTTGCAGTCAATCATGGCGACATTCTATATGCTGGCACCTGAGTTTGCAGTGTAGTACCATCCTTTTCCATCATGTTCAGTCGGTACCTTTTGGGATCAGTCTTTGATATCAGTGATCCATTGCATTTTTCAGCATCATTGACAGTCTTATATGTGATATTCAGACATGTACTTGTTCGATCATGATCAGATGATCCATTATGTATTTTCCAGTCATTTATACTTGTATACTTAGTGGATCCACTTGTACTTGATATGCGGACATGCTTTGCTTTCTCTGAGCATGAGTATGCTTGCCTCAGACAGTGTTTCTTTCTGATCTCCATTTGTGGCTTGGCATCCTAAATTCTGGTGAAGTCCTCCTCGGTTTTTGACCGATTTCCTTTCCATGTACTTCCTTAATACATTTCAGCCATCATGTACCCCTTATGACCTCATGTATTAGGGGGCATCTGTTATAGCTCCAAATCTCACTCTTATGGTTTGTGATGCTACACTCATGGTCTAGGGCAACCCCTCCTTCCAGACCTGGTCCAAAATTTAAAAAACAGTGTTTTATCCCTTATACGCGACCTTGCCCTGAGTTAAACGCATGTATACGCAGGTAGGAATATACCCAACCCGTGTATATGTATTAAAACACTTAAAAAAAATATAAAACTCCTTAATTTCTGGTGAAGATCGCGGGTTTTACCTATTGATCACCTGTTAGTGCCTGTGGCCCAACTGTTCCCAACCAACTCCCAACTAAAAAATTACTTTGGGAGAGGTATAAAAAGACCTCAAAGGGAAGACCTAAGGGAGGAGAGAAGAGAGAGAAAGGTTATTATGCTAATATTTTTTCCCTTACCAGGTCTGAAGACCCTTGTGCCTTCTGCACTTCCCCCATTTGTACAGGAAACCCTTGTTTCCTTGTGTGTTGATGTTCATCCACTACTTATGACATCATGGAGTAAGTCATTGGAAGGAGTTTGCTAAAGGCTTGAGGCCGGACAGATCCGGAAGGAAGCTTTGCTTGGAGTCTGCGAAAGGTGACTCAGGTGAAATTATTCCTTTTTTGCACTTTATTTGTCTATAATAAAAGAAACACGTCTTGGTTCCTGATATAAATCTTCTTTATGTTTATGATATTCATGTTGGAATTCATATGTGAATGGTTGTTTAAAGTTCATAAATAACTACCTTTCTTTATAACATGAAGATGGTTTCTTTATAAGTTTTTTTCCATATACTACTGTGTTCTTTGGAATTGGTTGTTTTGCAGGAAAAAGGAGCAAAAGGAACTTGAAGAAGGGTTTGGACCCTAATGGACCTTCTCAAATGTAGGACCTAAGGTACGCCCCCTCTTATTATAGAATTTTCTTATAATAGCATAATGGTTTTGTGAATGTGTGTTTCTCTATATAGACAACTTTCAGTCTGCTAGGGTTTCAACCCAAAAGCCCTAGGGGAACATTTCCTTCAACACACGTGGCGGGGGGATCAGTTTGAAAACCGCCTTTATCACACGCTATTGTTCAGTCATGTTGGTCAGTGTGATTTGATCGTCATCCGTTGGATCATCTGCTATGGATCGATGGTTGGGATTGAATGTGCTAGTTAGTGGTCAGGTTTGGTAAGGGTCACACTTCTTACTATTGCGAATTTATCCTCCACCACTGGTTTGGATATGCTAGATCATTGGTGAAGATCTTTGGTTCTGGTTGCTTGATCTGTTGGAAAAGTATAAGCCAGCTCATCTTTCCCACTTTTGACTTCAGCTTTGTTCCTGGTTTTGGAACCTCTTCCAGCTTCCTTTTTGTTTAGTCTTATCTAGCTTTTTTCGAATTTAGTAGTTGGGTGTTTTGCCCATTTTCAGTTGGGCTTTTAGGTCCCTCCCATCTTCCACAACTCCAGGTGGATCATTGTAATTTATGTATTCTATTTTTGAAATAGAAGGCCCTACTCTTGCTTAGCAAAAAAAAAAAAAAAACACAGTTCAGAGGCATGTAGTTGCCACATCTCTTCTCAGAGATAAGCTACCATCGCCCTAGCTGGTTTATTACCATTATTGTTTGTAAGCATATTTTTGTATTTTACATTAATGAAATGAAATATTATTTCCGCTTCATATCTATGTTTATGGTTATCTCTATAATTTGTTGTGTTCTTCTTTAAATCTCGATCACTAAGGTAAACATGAGATGAGGTAATACTATGATAAGACTCAACCTCCTATATGACCTTAAGGAAATGGAGTCAACAAAACAATACCTTACATACCTCCCTTAGGTGCTATAGAACTCCCAGGAGCTAATCCACCTCTCCAGGTGCCCAACCCTTGAGTGAACCTAGCCTTTCAGTGAATTAAACTCGTAATCACTCCCATGACAAGGCATGCATGCAATTGGAACCCTCTAGTTGCTCCCACAATGCCTACAATGGAGAGACTACAGTATTAACCATAGGCAAATATCGACCGGGTTTGAGACTTCCATGTTCCACCCGACCACAGATTGGGTAAACCAGATATTTCTTCAACCAATCACCCCCGTGCAATATTCCAAGCATCAATGTGGGCTCTCATAGGATAAACCAATCCATAAAAAACCAAGGGAATCCACAGCTTAAACCACCTACACCCTCACCATACCGTGATCTCATCTAAGCCAGCGTTGAGATCACAAAACCAAACCGAGCTTAGATGCCTCAGAATTTCTTCACCATCCTTGAAGAAATTTCATTTCTCCACCCTCAAGCTTTATCATGTATCCCACCATTACCAGTCAATGGATTCCTAGGCCTTTAGGAATTTTCCTAAGACCACCACACCCTAGATTTTGAAACCATCTGGCAATCCAAAGTTCAAACCAAGAACAATCCCATCACACCATGACTATCCGGAAATGGAAAGGCTAATCTGAAATCCACTACCAAATCCTAGAAAAATCCATCCCAATGACAACAAAAGAACCATATACCAACATGCATGTCAAAACCAGCTAGAAAATCACACATGCAATCTTTTACCTGCAAGTATTCCCATTGAAGCTGTTTGATCATTTCCTTCCTACTTTCCTTGTCCTTCTTTACTTTTCCTTTCCTTTCTTTGCTTTTCCTTTCCTTTCCTTTGCTTCCATTATTTCTTTCTTCTCTTTGTTACAAATTCTAACTCTAAAATGACAAAAGGTTGACAAAAGGATACCAACTAATGCTTAGAATCTTTGTTATCCTTGATGCCTCTATTTCTTCATTTTTCCATTATTTTCCATCATAATTCCTCCTAACATGAAACCTGTGACCTTTCACCTTCCTTTTCTCCTAATTTCCATTATTTTCATAAATAATGTGCCAAAATATACATTTTTTCCTTTCCAAAGCCTTAGCCATTGCCTTTGCCAATTTCCCCTTAGCCATAAAACACAAGAAGTGATGCCCACTAAGATAATTTGCCCAACATTCAGCTTGGAATAACTATACCTTGCCTGTGGTCTTATTTTTGCTTTACTAACTTTTATTACATGAACTTTTTAACATGGGGTTGTTACAAACCCTTACCCCTTAGGCGAATATCGTCCTCGGTGTTAAACCACACCTATACTCAGCAAAACTGCTGAAAAGCAAAAACATACTGCCTCTGGAGATTTATACCCAATTCGTTGCAGTATTTACAATGAATAACATGTTGAATACATGACAATCATACTATGTATTAGAGCTTTATAACACAGCTCATTATGGTATTTACAATAAAAACCACATATAATTATGCACATTTGCTTCAACCAACAAATAACCATATTGTCTATGGAGCTTAATAAATCCAACTCGATACAGTATTTATAATAATATACTCATATACAAATTTTCGGAACCAGCAAATAAAAGGATATGATGCTTGCATCTGCAACAAGGGAGTCCAGAGGTCCGCATCTCGACCCTCAAAGTAATACCAAAATTAACCTCCTTCCAAGGAAGTCTAGAATCCACTGCCAAATTCAAACCTGCATCCAATGCCCGGCGCTATAATCTTGCGCCACATGTCCTCTCAGTGAAAATTTACCAGCTCATTGTTCTGGGGCACACTCCCAATGTGCATCTGATTCCATCTAGCAATTTTAATGACTAAAAAAAATCCATTCCCCAACCTTCCCTTCTCTACTACACAGTTCCTCGGGAAATCCGGTCATCCCCTTCCATGTAGTCATTCACCTTCCAAGTTCCCCAATATCCTCTATCTGGGTGATCCATCCCTTGGCAAGGCTTCCTCACATCGGAAGGTCAAACAACCAATGCATATAGTTGCCTCAAAACCATCATACCGGTCATAGCATGCTCATGGAAATTAATAAACACTATTAGGTACTAATGTCCCACAATGGCCCTACTCGTGAAGTGCTTTACTAGCATATTGTTGCATGTTCCAATTCCTTTTTCCACTACTACTAATCCTTGCAGTCAGTTTCAACCACCCAAATAGGAATTTCCATGCTTTCCTGTACCAAGCACATTATTTCCATTAGACTAAAAAGGAATTGAAATAAATTCAAATCATACCTCATTGGTGGTCCATCAATAAGGTACACTTGTAATACTATTTATTTCATGTCACAACAAGTCAAACTAGATCTTTTGATCAAATCATCATGTATAAACATATCACATCTGGTTAGCTCAAAACACAACCATCATAAATCAAAATCATAGATCACACGTAACCATCATAAATCAAAGTCATAGATCACATGCAAATATAAACTAAAATAAAATATTGATACTTATCTTTCAAATGATTCTTTTGCTTCTGCCTTTTTTATTTATTCTTTTTGTACACATATTGAATCGGTTTCCAAACCCAGCAAGCACCCAGTGCCTTCTCTTTAAGCAACAAGGGAATCCAAAGACTGAACGTCTCCTCCCTCAATATCAGCAACAAGGGCATCCAGAGACCAAATTGTCTCAACCCTCAAAAGCTATAACAAGGGCATCCAAAGACTAAACCGTCTCAACCCTCAATAGCAACAACAAGGGCATCTAGAGACTAAACCATCTTGACCCTCAATATCAACACAAGGACACAGACAATCCCATACATGCTTGTCCCATCAAACTGTACAACACATATACATACAAAGTGTACAACAAAACACATACACCTACCCCCAGTGTACAACGCGACACATACACCCACATCCGGTGTACAATACAACACATATGCATACACATTTTACAATACCACAAATACACATGTCGAGATACAATGACTGCACAATACTTGTAACCCATACCAAATATACACAACACAACATGTACAACGTGTACACAACACTAGTTGTATGTCATGTACATAGCACCACATGTACACAACACCATCTACACAACATGTACACAACACCACATGCACGCAACACCACATGTACCACATGTACATATTACCACATGCACGCAACACCACATGCACATTCATGCACACTGTACCATATGTACATAACACCACATGTACAACCTATATGTTGGCTTGTGGGGGCCTGACCCAGGTTCAAGGTTAGTTAGCCAAACAAATACCTACACTACTGGCCCTTTCGGCATCAACCCGCGGAGCGCAGACTGAAGTCTCACCTGAAGTAGTATGGGGGGATGTTGGAACCAAGTTTCCGCACCCTTGAGATGGATGTGATGTCGGTTTATCCCAGTTATACCTACCTGTGCACAGGTTTCTTAACCCTATGTTCGTCCTTTAGCACCTTCATGAAACGGTACAATCATCTTTCGCATAGCCCTAACCTGGGGCTGATAAGCTTTCGCGCTACTAGGGCAGCGAACTGTGATATTTCCCTAACTACGCTAAGTGTCTTACTTATCTTATTAACAGATCTTAGTTAGCTTCGTGTAAACGGATATTCTTACTTGCGTTCACTTAACCAATACATTTACATACATTCGCACATCATATAAGCATTATAAGTTAAATTTATACCCAATATAATAGATGCATAAACAAGAAATAGAGACGCATAAATTGTAGAATACTTCTCTTTATTGATAATTCCGAACAACTACATACTCAACTGGCCCTGCACACTCAGCTGCAGGGGTCCACTCACTCAGCTGCAAAGCCTCTATCTACGCTACGACCCAAAACTTAGACTTCTACTTCAGAGCTATCTCTCATAAATGTTCGATCATTGATTCTATTTCATAATGCCTTTAACTACTTAGAGCTTAGCTTTATTTATACAATCCATGGTCTGCGGACCATGGGTAAATCTTCTATAGCTGACATTACATTTTCAAAATAAGGGTGGACAACCCTATGACTCTTTAACAACTACGCACTCTACGACCACAAAATGCGGAGTCTTTACACTTGGATTACAAAATTGGACCAAAATATGGGTTTTAAGCCCCAAAACTATCCTTAAGGGATCCCACACCCAATAGGCCCCCAACACAAACATCATAACTCACCCTCGAGTCACTCTACAGGTGCAAAGATCTTAGTGCGAAGACCTCCCAGCTCTGTTTGGATTACCGCAACTTTGGAAGTGCATTGAGCGGCTGCCTGCTAGAATTCTTCCACGTGATGCTCCATGACTGTTGCTAAGTTGCTACCCCGAATCTTATGCTAATTTGCCTGCAATTTTGCGAGCTTTCCTTCAATGGAAGTTGTGATCGCATCAGCCTCGTCTATCCATGGTTGTAGGCATGCTTTTAAGACCTCTTCTTTGTGTCGAGCGGCATCCACCTGTTCCTTGAGCGCCTTTGCCTCCTGCATTTGTGCAAGCGTCCACATAAGGGAAACTGTCTGTGCAGTTCCTTTTACCTCATCATACATCTATTGTAGCTCACACACTTCTATCTCTAGGCACTCTACATTCAAGTCCTCCTGCAGGGTGGTTAGGACCTCGAATGACTGTTCGAACAGCTGCATGCATTCCACCACTACACTATCAACCACCACTATTGTTGTTGTAATAGCAGTGGTACGATGTTCCCTGACTTCTGGTAGAGTTGAAGGATAAGTCTTCAACTGCAGTTCTGTGATCTGCAGGTTCAGCTCGAGTTGAACCCTGACCATCTCTACTCGAGCGTCGTGCACCCTTATGGCCAATTTGTGGACATTTCACTCCACCGGTTCTTCTGCCAGAATATCCAACTCTGAGACCATCTAGTAGGCTTCCTCTACCACCTACATCATCTGCTTATTCTGCTCCACTGCCTCATTGCGCTGTAGGCCCAACTGCTCGATGTTGATGCACTGCTCGCTCATCACCTGTAGAGCGCGACTCTCCTGGGCCCTAAGTTCCGCTGTGATTCCATCCTGTAAGAGGTAGAGCATCTCCCGAGGGAGCACAACCATGTTCAATCCTACCCCTTTCATACTGATAACCATAGGCCTATCGGCCTCATTTTCTGTAGTGAGCGCCCCATCAGGTAGTAGTACCACGTTGGTCACCCTTGTGCGCAACGTCTCCTCGACCGTTGAAGTGCCAATCGCGAGGTTGGTCAACAGTATGCCAGCCTGTAGAGTGAATACCTACAACTCCTGCAGCTCTGTCCAGAGAGCCCCCAATACCAACTATTGCTGCTCTTCGAACTATTGGAGGGCCTCCATGGTGACATCCCTCACTATTTCTCCAATATCATGCAAATCCCCCTCTATGAGGGTGATTGGCTCGAAATATGTCTTTGATGCCTTTGTTTTCTTTCATGGCACTACCTACTCTCATGGTCATGGATGATTGATTTGGGTGGATGTTGCTTGCAGGTCCACGCCACCTTGTTTTATCTCTGCTTTTGCCCTAATGTCAGGTGAAGGTGACTTTTGTCCTTCGCACTCTTCTCCTCATGTCTTCCATTGTTCCGTCAATTTTGCGGTGTCACGCGCTACCTGGGCCTTAGCCTTTGCTTCCTCTTTTTTGTGCTTCTCCACCAACTGTGTCATTCAAATCTTTGTCTCTTCCTTCTTGTGTTGCACGGAAGACTTGTTTGTTTCCACCACAGAGCCTGCTAGAGTGCGCACTCCGACGGCCAAGACTCGAGGACTGCGAAAATCACATCATCAGTTGCCAAGTATTATAGGTTATGCCATGTCTTCATAGGGTCCTTCCGTTCTCTGATAAAAACATGGTGGAAATCCGCTTTGAACTCTGCAAAGCTCTGCAAACTAGCGTATATTGTGGGAAAAAAAAGCGGGTTGCCATTGATCCCCATCCAGATATTCATCTCCATTAATACCCAAAAGATCTTGCTTTCTTTTATTCGTTGCACATCCTTGGTCGCCCATAGTGAAACATACTTCATTACCTCTGAAAGGTTCAGCGCCACTGAAGGGAATTAGTTTTCTTTGGGAAGTTCCCATGCCACTAGTACTATCAACAACAGAAGCCACGCGTAGTGAAACATTTTGCCCTACTCCTATGCCTCACGACAGTTTGCAAGGAAGGCACCGCAAAGATAATTCTCCTAGTTGAACTGGACTCCTTCTACGTATTGGGCTGCTAGTGCAATCACAGGCACGAGTACCTCATCCGTGTGGCACTTCCGCATCACTTTCCCTGCTAGTATTTGTGTTGTGACCTTGACTACAGGGTTGTTAATGCTAGAGATGGCATATCCTCGCTTCTTCTTCTCCAACTTGAACTTTGTCTTCATTGCTTCTGTGAGGGCCAACTTGCCACCTTTTCCTTCTGAAACATTGTCTAGATCCTCCCCTGAGTAATACAGCCATGTAATCCAATGAATCAAGTGGTCTATGATGGGAATGGGCTCCTCCAGCCACAAACACCCATCGTGCACCAAGCAGAGCAGCTACCTGATGACAAAGACAGTCACTGGGGCACGGTAGTAATGCGGCACCGAGAGCAAGTTTAGCAACCTGGATTTCTCTACACCCTTGAGCCATTTGCTCGGCTCCAATTCAATCATTCCAATCGCCGTGTCAATCTGTCAGCACATTAGTTGTTCAGTCACTAAATGCGGTAATTTCTCATGATACACGATGTTCCAATCCTCAAAATTTAGTATAAGAACTCGTCCTAAGTGTTACCCCTCAAAAACAATATCATTTGGGAGCAACAGGGTTTGCAGGGTGCTCTCGCTCTCGTTTATGTCCTTCGGCACCTTGGCTTTACCCTTGTGCAGAGGAACATATTCTGGTAATGGGTAATAGGGTTCGCACCCTGGGTTTCAACTTCCATTTCCTCTCCCTCCTCATCCACCAGGATTTCTTCAGACTCCTCTTCTTCAGCCTCTAGATTAATGGCCTTCCCCTTTTCTTGCAAGGTGAGATTGGTCCTTTGTGGGTTTCTTGGTGAGATGTGCACCGGTATCATAGCCTGCTTATCCATCTTAGGTATCGGTGTTCTGGATGATTTAGGGACCTTAACTATTATTCCAGCGCTCTCTAGGGCTTCTACTACCGAAATTTCCTACACAACTTCCTTGGTTGTCACTACTCCTGTGTCAATGGCTTCTGCGGGTGCTGACATAGCGTTATCCCACAATTATTGTAGTGTCTTTGGTAGTTGCTCAAACAATGAATTATCTTTCAAAGTCTCAAATAAGTCTCGGTTCATGTATAATTGAGTGCACAACAACTCAGTTCTCAAAATGCCAAGTGTTTTCCGCTGGCCAGCCACTTGTAATTTATAGGGCCTTTTGAATTCAAATCTGACCATTCTCCCCACATTCAGTTCATTAATGCTAGATTGGCAGCAGATTTCCAAGAATCTAAGCCATAACATTTGCCTTAAATTTCTGTCGCCCGCTCCATTTGGCCTCAAACCGACCATCAAATCATCAATAGTGACTTTAACGGTCACTTTCCGGTGGACCTGCACACTAGCGTAGCTATCTTCGCACTGTTGCGAACCCTGTGACACTTCACACAGTCTTGAATTCGCGCAGCTCTCCAACCCGGGAAGTGTAGTTTATAGTCTCATGCCTCCTTTCAGCTGCTTGGAGCGCTAATACTATGCTTCTTTTAGATAGTCAGATGGTCGAGGCACCTGTGTATGGCTTCAAATGACTACCATTCACTTTTCTTGGGAAGGGATCTCCATTCAACTTAACAAACTGGACCATGCCACCATCGTTAATCTCCTTAATAACATACGGACCCAACCAATGCATTCTGAGTTTCCCTGGAAATTTATAAAACTTATTGTCATACAATAGCACCAAGTCATTCACCTTAAATGTGTGCAGCTTAATATGTCAGTCATGCCACACTTTTTCACGTTTTTTTTGGACCTGCTAGTGAAATCCAACCAAAAATATCTCTTCCTCCAACTCATCCAACTGCACGAGCCTCTCTTCCAGGGCTTCGCAATCCATCATACCTATGAGCGTTGCTATGTGCAGACTAGGCACGATGTATTCCATAAGCATCACCGTTTCAACCTTGTATAGCAGCCTAAAGGGTGTCTATCTCGTTAACTTCTTGCACATTGTTTGATAAGCCCACAATACTATAGGTATGCGTAGGTCCCAATCATTTTGCTGAGAATTGCAAACCTTGGTCAGTGCGATCTCTAGTACTTTGTTGAATGCCTTCACTGTACCATTAGCCTATGGGTGATAAGGTGTGCTCTTCTGGTGATACACCTGAAATTCCTCTGTTAGTGCATTGATTGTCTCATTCAGGAAGTGTGTACCATGATCACTCATCAAGATCTTTGGACAGCCAAATCGCATCAGTACATGCTCAAATAGAAACTTCGCAGCAGTTGCACCCATGAAATCCTTCATCAGTTGCGCTTCTGCCCAACGAGTCAAGTACTTCGTCGTAGTGATAATGTACCTCGCGCCTATCTTCCCTTGAGGCTGAATAGGTCCTACAAAATCTATTGCCCACTTTTCAAAAGGTTGCAATGTCATTTGTGGACTCAAAGGCATTTCATTCCTCCACGATGGCTTACCTATTCTTTGACATACGTCACACGCCTTGCAATATGCTTTTGAATCTTGATGAAGGGTTGGCCACCACAACCCTGCATAGAGAATCTTCTGCACAATTTCTCTCCCTGCATAATGTCCTCTCGCGGCGCCCCCCATGAGCGTTCGCGAGGATGTTGCTTCATTCAAACCCAGGTACATACCTTTGCAGTATCTCATCAGTTCCCATCATGTATAGATGCCCAACAATGATAGAGAAATATGTTGCGCGCACCACTAATTCTTTCTTTTGCTAGACATAGTATCCTTCTGGTGCAGTTCCAGTTGTTAGGAAGTGTATTATATCCTCGAAATGTCCAATTGCGATGTGCATAGCAAAAATTTGCGTGTCAAGTAATCCTTCCTCAAAATTAGTGGGTTCCTCCTCTGTCTTGATGCGTGATAGGTGGTATGGTCCCGCGTTCAATTGTCCAGGCTTCACAACTTCAAAATCGTATTCCTAGAACAATAAGAGCCATCTGCAAATGCGCCCTCCCAACACAGGTTTATTGACCAGGTACTTTAGCTTGGATTGATTTGTATACATCTTAAAGTGGCCTCCTAGCAAGTAGTGTCGGTACTTCTGGAGCACATACACCATAGCTAGCCCTTCGCACTTAGTGGTGGAATAGTTCTTCTCTGCATTGGATAATTTGTGGCTTGTGAACGCGATAATGTGGTCCAAGCCTTCTTTGCCATCCTATGTTAGTACTCTACCCAGCACTATGCATGACGCATCAACATGTACATGGAACTGTCTCTTCTAGTTCGGGAAGACTAGAATCGGCAGGGTAACCATATTTTCTTTCAATATATCTAGGTTTTTCTTACAATCATCATTCTAGTAGAACAAGACATCCTTCTTCAACAATTTTTCCATCAGCGCGATGATTTGGGCATAGCCTTTGATAAAAAAATTATAATATCTCGTATGTCCCAAAGTAGCGCGCAGTTGTTTCACACTTCTCAGTGCTTCCAAGTTCAGAATCATTGCGATCTTCGCAGGGTCTACATCAGCCCTTGTCTACAAACCACATGCCCCAATAGGTTCCCAAAAGGAACACAAAACAAACACTTCTTGAGGCTGAGAACAATCTAGTACCTTCGACAGTTATCTAGCATCAAATGCAAGCTCAATACATGGCGCTTAACCAGTCCAAATACAGTCCAGTCATCAAAATATACCTCCTGGACCTTATGAATAAATTCTTTGAATGTCGCAACAACCACACATGAAAATATAGCCAGCGCATTCTTCAACCCAAATGAAATTATAGTATATTGAAATCAAACCCACTTAGTCACGAAGTTTGTCTTGCTCCTATCCTCCAGCGCGATTTTGATTTGGCGATACCCAAAGAACCCATTAGTGAAAAAGTATGCTTCTTGGCCACCTACATTGTCCAACACTTCATCTGTGAACAGAGTTGGGAAAGGATCATGCACACAAGCGTTATTCAGCTTTCTAGGATCCACGCATATCCTTGTCTCATCCGTCTGCTTCTTCTCTTGCACCACCATTGGGCTTACCCAATCAGGCTCAATGATGTCTGCTGCTAGCATTTTGTCTAGCTCTAAGCGGACCTTTTCCTTGTATTTTGGATTTAGACAATAAGGCCTCTGCTTAACTCGCTTCGCATTGAGCTTTAATGTGATATTCATCACTCATAGATCTCTAATTATTCCTTTCAAATCCGTAAACTTGGTAGGGAAAAAGTCTTGGTATTCACGGAGCAATTCAATGACCTTATCCACCATCATGTTGTCCCAGTAGTCCCCAATCTTCGTGAATTTGGGTTCTACCTTTGTACCAATGTACACCTGTTTAGTTCTCACCGGCGCAGCTATATCAACGTTCTCTATATGTGGTCCTTGAACCTCCCGGTGGCCTTCTGTTTTGGAATGTTAATCTTCCACGGATCTTCATCCTCTCCTTCAGCAGTTACAATATAACATTCCAGCACACAACTCAGCTGAGTAACCCATTCAAGTTGCGTCAGGTCTAAAGTATCCTGTGGTATCCTGAAGATGGTTGCTTTCACCTCTTGTAGCGCTTCATCAATACTATCAAATCCGTCCTAAAAAATGAAGGTCATCATGAATCCTTCACACAAGATATCCCATTCACCTATCCCATAATACCAATTCATTGGGATAACATCCAAGGTATGACGGAATGGGTGAACCCACTCAGGTTGTGGCTTTTCTCCATAGGCCTATGTCCATTTGGTAAGATGCGCACGTGGATCATTCTGTCCATCATACTTGTATGTTAGTTTCATCTTAGGCTTCCCAAATCGTGCTCTCATCATCCTTCTACATTCGCACCAATCATCTAAAATTGCCTTGTGCGTACCCCACCATTTTGTAGGCGTAGTGCACAGTGCCCAATCCAATGCCTAGAAGAATTGATTTTATGGAACCTCCCTTTCAAATGCATCCAAAAATATATCCTCCTCATTTAGTCCATCATAAGTAGGCAGATTTCTTACCTCTAACGATACACAATGTAGCGACTGGGTCATCATGTTGCAATTCAGCATAGTTACTTCGTGTAACTGATTCTGTCAGCGTTCTATCTCTTCGTCAAGTCTAGAGTGCAGGAACTCTCTCTCTCCCATGTAATATACCCATCCACAGCGGGATTCACCCAGTCTTGGTCTCACGCTATTATTTTATAGATGTAGTCTAGATCATCATCACTCTCATAATCGCAGACTGGTTCCATATAGCGCGATCCTTCAACAGGACCCAGGGGTATTATTATGCGTAGTGATTTCTTCTCAAAGATCATCTTTTTCTTCTTCATATTGATTACCTCGTTCATACCAGTAGCCCAGTCAATTCCCAGGAGCACAGGGTAGGGATTGTTGTCATCAACAATCTCTATTACTTCAAAATCTGCCAGTGCACTCGCTCCCTCAATATCCATGGTCACTCCCTGCAGCCGCCCCATGGGTATGATATTATGTTGGTTCACCATTCTTAGCTGAATTAGGGACCATTACAGTGCAAGTCTCCCTATTCGCTCCCATGTTTGTTTCGGTAGAACATTCGCATCTGATCCCAAATCCAGAATGACTTGATCCATTTTGTATTCTCTGATCTGCGCAATGAGTCTCATCTCATGCCACATCCTTGTCTTATGATTTCTGATCTTGTGGACTACACGCGGTTCGAGCATATCTATTGATAAGTTCCTATAACGCTTTCACAACCTTACTGTAACGTAGTAACTTCATATAGTTTTCCAGGAAATTTGTAAGCATAGAGGGGTCCATCTCTAGCTCCAGTTTATCCTTTCTTCCTGAAGTGGAGGCTTCAGGGAAGCTCTTCTTAGCTTCCATGAATGCTTAACAAGCATGCTCTAGATCAAACTCAGCCTCTTTCGTCAGGGCTTTTCGAACCCACGTATTGTCTTCTGGTTGTTTCCCTTTGTCATCTCCTGTCGTGATTCCACTTCAGAGCACTATATTTACGTTCGGATCTTCCTCGCGTGACTCAGACCTCATCATCTGGAGGTTCTAAGTTGGGGGAGGCCGTAGCACTCCTTTGTTAGGTATCCTAGCTATTAGCGTAGGACAATCTTTTGTTTTATGATCAAACAACATGAAATACTTGCACGACGGACGTGTTGGATTAGTGCAATTGCGGGCATAGTGTCTTGGCCCTCCGCAATTGTAGTAAATCAACTATCCTCAACCTCTACCAGGTCCTCCTCCGCCTCAACCTTGTCCACGCCCCTGAAATCCTGTCTGCACCATCCCTGCATTTTGGTCAAGTGGTTGCGTTTCGGCCTGAACTCTGTAGGCTGGAGTTCTATCCATCATTAATTCATAGCTCCTATAAGTACGCTCATCATATCCTACCAACCTACAAAAGTTGCAGAACAATTGTTGCGGTGTTTGCAAATACTTCTGTAACAAGTGGCAGTTATTTGTGACATGTTTTCTAGCTATTTGACAGATATCACACCACAAAGCAATCATTACACTAGGTCCTACTTGAGCTTCCAACCTTAAAGGCATCGGTCCTCCTCCTACAAAGTAATTTGTAAAGACCAGGTAGTGGTCTTTGTCATGACCTTAACTCTTCCATTTCACGCACCATACCTCTTCTTGTACCTCTGGCCAAACCATCCTCTCCTGCTTCAAGCTTTGCATCTTGAGGCACAAATTCTTCTACTACACGTGGATCTGTTTAACTCCTAGATTAGGATCTTGCATTGGAATCTCATGTAGTCTCATGGCAATCTCCAAGGCCTCTACCTGAGTTGTTATCTTCTGCTGCAACAGCGCACTCCTCAAGTGTGGTAGTAGCAAAGCCACAAACCACTCGCAATGTTGTCCATCTGTGAAATTAATGCCATACATTTCAACCTCTAATCTAGTTCCCAAGATGTCTCGCCTGGTAGCATCATGATTTCTTTGAATCTGACAATCGACTGCGCTTTGGATTTAGGCTTGCTAAATTCCCTATTCAGTGTTGCTTGATGTCTGCTACTCTAGCCAGCCTCTAATCTAATTCCCAAGGCATCTCACCTGGTAGCATCATGATCTCTTTGAATCTGACAATCGACTACACTTTGGATTTAGGCCTGCTAAATTCCCTATTCAGTGTTGCTTGGATGTCTACTACTCTAGCATTTAGGTTATCACTGGAGTACTTAATATACCAGGTTAGCGCGCGATCTTGCAGAGCACTCACTAGTGTTACCTTCTTTATGTTATCATCTGTAACACCTTGAGCTTCCCATGCACTCACAATGAACCAGAACTGGTCCAGGTCTTCATTTCCCAAACCTTTGAACAAAGGAAACTTCATTGTGTTTGCCATACTGAATCGCGACAGTGGCACAGGTGGTACGGGCAAAGTTGGAGGTGATGGCAGTGAAGATGGAGGTGGTGTGGGCGGAGGTGGTATTCGTGAAAATCCTTGTCTTATCAAATGAATAGCACTTCATGGAGAGACCTTCATTATCCCTTCTTTGTCCCTTCGTGGTGGTAAAATCAAGGGGCTATACTCCGGACCCTTATTTCCTTCATTTATGTAACTTTTTTCACTTCTTGTAGTCCCAAACATCAAGGTAGTTGCATAACCCATTTTTCGCACAATAGTATTTTAATCCAAGTATTCAAATATTTTATTTACTTACCTCGTGATCCTTTGAAAAAACGTCGCACTACCTCGCTATAGTTGATTGAGGTGTCGACCGCGAACTTAGTAACAAATCTTCCTATGATGCAATCGATCCAATGATTGACAGCGTGCATGATCTTATCCTCTGATGCTTCCAACCTTTGCACTAGCTTTGGGGTCCATACAATAGGACTGTCAATTTTCCACCTTCCTTGGCTATCTACTAGCTTCGCGATCCAATCATATAGCTCAGTGGGGAAAGAGGCGAAAAATATTTTGTGGATCTCCGTATACAAGTATCAGTCCAACCATTATTCTTTTGACAGTTGTGGGTTCTGTTTTCTTGTGCCGCGAACTCATGAATCCTTTTGTCCAACCAGCCTTCAATTTCTTTCTTAGTTGGATTCCAGTGATACGACATCACGCATCTCTCATGCAGATTCTGGTCCCGACAATGGAACCATTTGTTGGCTTATGGGGGCCTGACCCAGGTCCAACATTATTTAGCCAAACAAATCCCTACACTACTGGCCCTTTGGCATCAGCCCTCAAAGCGTGGGCTGAAGTCTCACCCGAAGCAGTGTGGGGGGATGCTGGAACCAAGTTTCCACACCCTTGAGATGGATGTGATGTTGGTTTATCCCAGCTATACCTGTCTGTGCATAGGTTGCTTAACCCTCTATTCATCCTTCAAAACCTTCACGAAATGGTACAATCGACTTTCGCGCAGCCTTAACCTGGGGCTGATATGCTTTCGCACTGCTAGGGCAGCGAACTGTGATATTTCCCCAACTACGCTAAGTGTCTTACTTATTTTATTAATAGATCTTAGTTATCTTTGCGTAAACAGATGTTCTTACTTGCAGTCACTTAACCAATACATTTACATACATTAGCGCATCATATAAGCATTATAAGTGAGATTTATACCCAATATAACAAATTCATAAACAGGAAATAAAGACGTGGAAATTGTATAATAATTCTCTTTATTGATAATTCCGAACAATTACAGCCTCTACCTGCCCTGTGCACTTAGCTGCAGGGGTCCGTCAACTCAACTACGAACTTCTAGGCCTCTGCGCACTCAGCTGTAGAGCCTCTACCTATGCTATGACCCAAAACTTATACTTCTACTTCAGAGCTATCTCTCATACATGTTCGATCATTGATTCTATCTCCTAATGCCTTTAACTACTTAGAGCTTAGCTCTATTTATATAATCCATGGTCCACAGACCATGGGTATATCTTCTACAACCGACATTACATTTCTAAATAAGGGCAGACAACCCTTTGACTCTTTAACAACTACGTACTCCGCAACCACAAAATGTCGAGTCTTTACACTTGGATTACAAAATTGGACCAAAATATGGGCTTTAAGCCCCAAAACCACCCTTGGGGGATCCCACGCCCAACACTGTACATTGCACCATATGTACACAACACCGCCTATACAACATGTACATTGCACCATATGTACACAACGCCGCCTATACAACATGTACATTGCACCGAATGTACCTAGCACCGCATTCACAACATGTACATAGCATCATTTGTACATAACACTGCATATACAACATGTACCTAGCACCATCAGTACCCAACACCGCATATGCAACATGCACACAACATCATATATGCAACATGCACACAAAACCATAGGTACATCATGTACAACAAATACACAACAATAGTACTGCACACCCAAAGGGCACATTATCTCTACCAGGCAACCTTACTTCCAGTGTCTTTTCCATGCTTGTCCACCATGCCACAGATCACATTTCTTTCATTTTGTTGATGTATCCTTTAGTGCTACCTATCCATAAAATAAACATATGCATAATAAAATCATATAATATGCATTCATATCCATATGATACTGACCTCATAACTTTTCCAGGGCTACTCTTCCCACTTGATTCCTCATAAACTAGGAATCTCTTCATGTCATTCACTTACATAAACAATCATTCCTCCACAAGACTGATCCTTGATGACCTTATCAGAAAATGACATATATACATATATATACACATATAAACATCAACATAAGATAATCATGGTCTCTGATGACCCTGTCAGACAACAACATACATATATACATATATATACATAAATACACATTAGCATAGTCATGATCACCACATAATTACCAAATATCATAAGGTCTAGGTTAAGAGAATTCCTTTTATTTGTGCAGCACATGCACAACATTGATAACAATATTTCACAACATAGCCAAGGCATTTAACACCTCAAATCCATTTACCTTACTTTTCTTGTTACCTTTCTCTTGATTGTCCCGCCACCTTCCATTTACCCCAATGGACCCCACCAATCCAACCAATTGTCGTACTCTTGCCTTCAGTTTCCCTTATAGATGCACCAAAATTCATGCAAGTCTTACATTACCTATTGGACTTCAGTCACATCTCCCCTAGCTCCACTAAATTTCCTCTTTCCAAACCAATTCCCAACACCTTCAAACATAAAAGGCAAGAACCAAAAGCAACCAAGAAGAAACCCATGAAAACTAATATAAATACGACACCACAAATAAAGTGGTATGGCCATACACTAGACAAACAAAGCCGCAATCAAGCACCAAAAAAAAACAAAATACCAAAAGCACAAGACTAGCAATAAACACCATGACTCAATCCCCATGGATTCCCAATACTTCCAAAGGAAAGTTCAACTTGAGCCTTCTCCAATATTTCATGTAAGTCCCTTTTCCATGCAATTCCATGTATCACACTGCCATAAACATATAAATGTCAATGTATAAATAAATATAACAATATACCAGTTATCTTACCTTGTGCCAAGCACGCTCCCTTGTAACTGAACACAAGCATGCTTCCTTGTAACTGAACACACATGTTTGCCACATGTTCCAAAGATCAAAACATCATATCTATTAATTTTAAATCAACATTTACCAAGTCTAACAACCATGTCATAATCAACAATCAACTCACATGCATCAGCCATAATACATAATGCTACAACTACCACTTACTTACACTCAAGTACATATCAATTGTTCTCAGTACTTATGTGTTAGTGCAACCATCTCAAACAAGATCATTCCTTCATGCAATCTTATAGATACAAACTCATATCATGCAACTAGTCAAACATTCAAACAAAAAGATAGACAACATAATATACACCAAACATTTAAACACCAAATAGATGACACAAGCACCAAGTAGACAACAAATGATGACTCATACCAAATATGTGACATAATAAAACACTCAAACACCAAATAGACAACATAATCAAACTCATACCTCAATGTATCGCAGGAGAGGCTATCTTGTCTACATAATCAATCTAGATTAGTACGTTATGAATTCACAACACATCAACCCAAACATAATTAAGGTCATGATATCCATAACAGTAACTAGCTAGCATGTTCACATCATAAACTCATAAACAAATATCATTCATGCATAAAAATCACATATGCACAGTCAGTCTAGATTATTATGACACAATATCACAAGCATATTGGATCATACTTGAATGTCATAACCCTAACCATCTACATAGACCAATCCAATTTAGCATGATACATATAACATTAATATCCTAAGTACAATGACCATAACCATCATGCATATGACCACAATGCATATAACAACAAGTTACTATCTTCCATGACTAACCAACATAGGTACATATGATCACATTGATTAACTAACCTCTATCATACATGTAATTGCAACAACCATAGACTCACAGACATGTACATAACCCTAATGGTTACAACAACCATTAACCGACATACTTGCATGCCAAACATACAATACATTTACGACGATCTTATCTTACCCTAAAGTCTAGTGTTGCAACCATTCTCTGATGATTTACATCTCCTTCTCTATCTCGGACAACACATCAACATCATAACATACGAATAGCATCATAATGAAATAAAATACATGCAAAGACTTCATGCATAACAACCTTAACCATTATAATGCATGCATAAAAATATGCATTCAACCCATTTGGTCCAAGTGTTGAACCATGCTCTAATACCACCCTGTAACTGCCTCCTCCCACATTTATCCACTTTCACCAGCTTCCCCAAGGTAAACATGAGATGAGGGGATACTATGATAAGACTCAAATTCATCTATGACCTTAACAAAATGGAGTCTAAAAAATAATACCTTATAGTCCTCCCTCAGGTGCTACAGGACCCCGAAGAGCTAATCCACCACTCCAGATGCCCAACTCCTAAGTTAACCTAGCTTTTCAATGAATTAAACCCTCAGTCGCTCCCATGAAAAAGCATTCATGTGACTAGAACCCTTCATTCGCTCCCACAATTTCTGCAAGGGAGAGACTACAATCTTTTTCAGCCAATGGTGTGCCAGAGACTGCGAGATTTAAGCCAGTTTTTCAGGGCTAGTCTCCAAACCACTGATCGAAACTTGATAAGACCTTCCAAGACAATAAATAACACCAAGGAAAATCATCTAACAAGAAACTTGATCAAGGACATGACCTAACCAAGCCCAACCATGACAGTCATTCTGTCAAACACTTGGTAGATATGCCACCTACAAATCATGAATGCATGTCTGAACATAAGTTGTTGAAATTTATCTGAGGTTTAACAAGAAGGATCTCTACCTTCTCACATTAGCTTTCATAACATAAATTAGGTTTTTCATTCATTATTTATTCAATTACAAGTAAAAAAATGAATAGAGCCATGACTGAGAACTGTCATAAAACCATGCTTATAACCAACATATAACCAAATAAATAATCATAAGAGAAAACCCATTAAAGCCACATAATAACCAATAAATTCCTTACCAAGAGCAAGAGAAACTTAGTTTTTATTATCCATAGGGCCGGGTTCAAGACTTCCACATTCCACTCGACCATAAATTGGCTGAACCAAATCTTTCTTCAGCCAATCACCCCCATGCCATATTCCAAGCATGAATGTGGGCTCTCATAGGATAAACCAATCCATAAACAACCAAGGGAATCCAGAGATTAAACCACCTCCAACCTCACCATACCTGATCTCAGTTAAACCGATCCTCATATCACAAAACCAAATCAAGCTTGGATGCCTCAGAATTTCTTCACCATCCTTGAGGAATTTTCCTGTCTCCACCCTCAGGATTTACCAATTATCCCACCATTACTGGTAAAAGGATTCTTAGGTTTTTGGGAATTTTCCTAAGACCACCTCACCCCGGATTTTGAAACCATTCGAAAATCCAAAGCTCAAATAGAGAACATTCCCATCACACCATGACTATTTAAAAATGGCAAGTCTAGGCTAAAATCCATTGTTGAATCCCGAAAAAATCCATGCCAATGATAACAAAAGAACCATATACCAACATGCACATACCATGCATATCAAAACCAACTAAGAAATCACACATGCAATTTGTTACTTGCAAGTATTCCCACTGAAGTTGCTTGATCCTTTCCTTCATTTGCTTTCCTTGTCCCTTCCTTTCCTTTCCATTTCCTTTGCTTTGCTTGATTGATTTCTTTCTTCTCTTGGAGACAAATTCTAACACTTAAATGAAAAAAGGTTGACAAAAGGCTACCAACTAATGCTCATAATCCTTTTTATCCTTGATGCCTCTATTTTCTTCATTTTTCCATTATTTTCCTTCACTTTCCTTCTCACATGCAACCTATGACCTTTTACCTTCCTTTTCTCCTGATTTCCATTATTTTCATAGATAATGTGCCAAAATATACATTTTTGTCTTTCCAAAGCCTTAGCCTTTTCCAATTTCCCCTTTGCCATAAAACATAACAAGTGATGCCCACTAGGATATTTTTCCCAACATTAAGCTTGGAATAAGTGTCCCTTGCCTGTGGTCTTATTTTTCCTTTATTAACTTTTATTACATGAACTTTTAACCTGGGGTTGTTACATTGTTGCACACAGAAACACAAAATAAGTCTTCGCACTGCTTGCACTATATCCTTATACAACTTGTCTCTCAATCCTCCTCATTCCCATGATCCTTTTTCACTATTCTTCCACTGTAGAGATTTCCCCCACCTTGTATAGGATTGAACATGCAAACTGCAACAATGATTGCAATAATTAAAAAAAAGAGCATTGTCATCGTGGTTGCTAGATGAAAATATCAAAATTCTCACTCCTTAAGATATGGAAGGCCACTTATCCTCTAATAAAATATTTGTAATGTGTTTTCTTCATTGCTAATGATTACCTCAGCAAGGTAGTTGTTATTATCTGCCATATTATTTTCGATTTTCTTCCATTCATTCCAATAATTACAATAGAAATCGAGAGTGAATTGGAATTAAACACTTCTTTCGTCGTATCGAGGGTGCCATTGACAGGTATATACCTTTAAAAACAAGAATATTAAACTCTCTTGAGGCCACTTGCCATGTGAAATATCATAACAGAAAAGTCCCAAAGCCCAATTGGATCTACATCCAATTATGAAAAAACCAAACCCATATGATTCATCCGAGGGATGTGTTATTCACATAGGTTGACACTATGTTTCCTATAAATAGAAAGCCATAAGCTTGAGCATGATCTTAATCTGTTTTTAAAAAGATTGCTCCATTTTCATAGTCACGGCTCTGGATATGTTACACGTTGTTCTTTAAAATGACCACCTTTGGCTATTACCATGTGAATTGGGGAATCTATTGATCCTTACTAATTCAAACTTAAGTGGTATTTTGTAGGAAACCACAAGTTGGCTCACCACATGCAACATTTCTTCATTAGAGATAAGCGAGTAACAGGGAAAGGATTCTTGTTTGGCAATGAATGTACATTTCTTCATTAGAGATAAGCGAGTAACAAGGAAAGGATTCTTGTTTGGCAATGAATGGTAACCTTGGATAGAGCAATTATCCCACAGTTGTAAAGTAAGGAAGTACTTTGGTGTTTATAAACACTAGAATTCTCACATTGAATATATGTGTGGTGAGATTATCAGTCCCCTCGTGGGTTCTTCCTCTCAGTGCCTTGCATGGGTGTTTTCTTAGTTGAGTTGGAGATTGGGACTAACCCAACCTAATATTTTAATTAAATAAAGAAATCCCAAGCCCAATAATTAATTAAATAAATAAACCCTAATAATTGTTTTCCTAAGCTTGGTAGGACCCTCTCATTTTCGAGTTTTTACATGTCTGTTATTCACCTCATTTTCGAGTTTTTACATGTTTGTTATTCACCTCATTTCCGAGGAGGGTAGCACAAGAATCGAGCCCAAGATCTCTGGTTCAGTGAGACTTCGACACTTCGACTTCATTCCACGGCCATCACCACTTGAGCTACCCCATGAGGACAAAAAGAATCGAGCCCAAGATCTCGGGTTCAATGAGACTTCGACACTTCGACTTCATTCCACGGCCATCACCACTTGAGCTACCCCATGAGGACAAAAGAAATCCTGATAATTAATTAAATAAAGAAATCTTAATTAAATAAAGAAATCCTAATTAAATAAAGAAATCCCAAGCCCAATAATTAATTAAATAAAGAAATCCCAAGCCCAAAAAATAATTAAAATAAAGAAATCCTAATAATTAATTAAATAAATAAATCCAGCCCAATAAATTAAATAAAAATAAAGAAATCTCATATGGGCAATTAAATATAGAAATCGCAACCCCAATAATTAATTAAATAAAGAAATTTTGTATGGACACTTTCTTAGTTGAGTGTAGCCCAATAATTAATTAAAAAAAGAAATCCCAAGCCCAAAATTAAATAAACAAATTCTGATAATTAATTAATTAATTAAATAAGGAAATCCCAAGCCCAAAATTAAATTAAATAAAGAAATTTTGTATGGGCACTTTCTTAGTTGAGTGTAGTTGACTTGGAGATTGGACCTAACCCAACCTAATATTTTAATTAAATATAGAAATCACAAGCCCAATTGTTAATTAAATAAAGAAATCCCAAGCCCAAAATTAAATAAAGAAATGTATGGGCACTACCTTAGTTGAGTGTAGTTGACTTGGAGATTGGGCCTAACCCAACCTAATATTTTAATTAAATATAGAAATCTCAAGCCCAATAATTAATTAAATAAAGAAATCCCAAACCCAAAATTAAATAAAGAAACCTTGTATGGGTACTTTCTTAGTTGAGTGTAGTTGACTTGGAGATTGGGCCTAACCCAACCTAATATTAATTAAATATAGAAATCTCAAGCAAAAATAATTAATTAAATAAAGAAATCCCAAGCCCAAAATTAAATAAAGAAATCCTGAATTGGCATTTTCTTAGTTGAGTGTAGTTGACTTGGAGATTGGGCCTACCCCAACCTAAAATTTTAATTAAATATAGAAATCCAAAGCCCAATAATTAATTAAATAAAGAAATCCCAAGTCCAATAGTTCTTGTATGGGCGCTTTCTTAGTTGAGTGTCGTTGACTTGGAGATTGGGCCTAATATTTTAATTAAATATAGAAATCCCAAGCCCAATAGTTCTTGTATGGGCGCTTTCTTAGTTGTGTGTAGTTGACTTGGAGATTGGGCCTAATCAAGAATAGTGTCCTTCCATGCAAGACAACATATAACTTAAATACTAAACACTTTCTTTTCAACCTTCGATGTGTTTTATTTGACAAACCTTCATCATTTTTTCCTGGCAGGATTAGGCTATAACACTGCCATTCTAAAATATTTCATGGGGAAGTATTTCACTACCTTACCTACAACAATGACCTTTGTGCTTTGGTGCAAGTTGTGAAGAAGTGAAAGCATTATCTGATGGGGAATGAGATAGCATCCACACAAATCACCAACCACTATAGTACATGTTGTCCTAGAGTAAGATACAATAGAGCAGGAATTACAAGTGGATGGGGTTTCTACAATAGTTTCATTTAGCGATCAAGTATAATAAGGGAAGTACAAATGATTTGGCCAACATGCTTTCAAGACCACCCACATCAAATATCACAGCTTTGGGAACTCTAATGCATATGGAACCGTTCACTCATGATGCATATAAAGAATCATATTCAGGGGATGAGGACTTCAAGGAGGTGTTTTCAAGGAGGTGTTTCAATAGCTGCAGATCAAGAGTCATGTCCACAATGGTGACAATATCATTGACTACCATCTCTAGGGCGGTTACTCTACAAGCTAGATAAGTTATGTGTTCCTAAAGGTGAGTAATTGTAACTAATCAGAGAGGCTCACACCTCTAAGGTTGCAGGGAAATTTGGTGTAGGGAAGATAGTGGTCAACTTATAGAGGTACGTGTATTGGTACAAGATGTAAGAACAATTAGCTAGGTTCATAAGAGGATGCATGATTTATTGTACCACTAAGCCTAGTAACAGAAAACAAGGTCTATATCATCCCTTTCCTATACCCGCTCATACCTTAGGAAATATGATTCTCTTATTTTCTTACTTCCTTCTTTTCATTGAGAATCATTCATCCATCTAAACTCGATTTTTTTAGTCTTAGTTCTTGATAATTTTGTTGCATAATTTTCTTTTCTTTGATTCCATGTATTGTTGTAATTTCTCAAATTTGTTGTAGTTGTTGCTGTAGAAATTTTACTAGAGAAACAAGTTTAATAAGAAAAAAAATAAAATTACTAGCAAAAAACACAAAACGTAAAAATTAACGCCATGTTTACACTGGGAAACCCCAACTTGGGGGAAAACCCATCTACCAAAACTCAATTAGATCCTTGGCTAAATCATTGGCTACGCTGACCAAGTGAGTTTTCACAAATCACATCCATTTTCCCATTACAATAGAGTTTTTACCAGCCTTTTAAAGGCTCCATTACATGAATTCCATGGGTACACAACCATGGGAAACCAAAAAATCATGGGCCCAAAACAAATATTGTTGATATGATCAACTTTAACTCTTTCCCTGAGTCAAGTTTACCTAATAACCCCCCTTGAACATTGACTTGGGGTTTCCCTTGACCAAATCGGACCAAACAAGCCAAGTGAGTTATCCCTGCTCACTCTAGCCCTTACCCCACTCAAAATTTATACCCAGGGTATCCTCATGCCCCCCTTATCACCTAAGTCTCACACTAGACTTGACTGGAAATTTCCTAGGGGTACACATGCCTTACTGGGTATTACAGTAGTATGCCCATATACATGCAATAATTTGACTACATTATAAAAATAAAAAAATTGTTGCTCTCCTTATATGGTCATCCTCTCGTCTTGACACACTTCGAGCTTGATGCTACTCACCACGATTTCTCGTGCCTCTCTAGTTGAATCCCTGATCTTGATGCTCACACTATGAGCAATCTCATGAACATCACTGCCTTGTGAATTGTGTAGACCTATACCAACATCCATACTCTTCAAGGATCCACAACCTAGTCATCATGGAAATTTCATAAATTGACTTCAAACAATGGTCATGTGTTAGATTCTCAAATGACATAAGATGATTGATGGTGGTTTTCATTTATTCCTTAGTGGAAAAAGCTCATTGACCTCCCAATCTGCGAGCACCACCAACCTCACCTTATGAATCTTGACTCTAATCATCTAAACTAATGTCAACTAACTCTTTAGCCCATCTCTCCTCAATGGATCTAGAATGATTCATATATTCAGAATTGAATTCCATTGGCCTCCATAGCCACCTTCTCATCCACTGGCACCACCACGCTTGTGCTCGTTTGTTTCTCCATCTCCATCCTTATGGTTTCTGCTTTTGTTTCCGTACTTGTTCCCTCTCTTGAGTAGTTTCTATCATAATGTGTCCTTGACCCAAATCAATGTATACCAAGCCCATTTCTTCTTCTATGACTTCCTAATTGTTTCCACACTTGAAGGCAAAGGAAACCCTATGCGTCCACCTGCACAAATTCTACCAAGGGTAAATTGACATCCTCATATATTGTCTCCCCTCATTAGCATTATAGTAGGTTCTTTACCACCTTCCATGTGCTAGGAAAAAAATCTTCAACCAGATCCACCTCTCCTTGGAATTATTCATCTCATCTTAAAACTCATTCATCTTTAGTTAACTAGTTTTGATCAAGCAATCTAATAACACCATTAATAGCCTCCTTGATCTTGGATTTTTTTGTCGAATCCAATTTACCTACAAAATTCTCATCTCGGATGGTGTTCCACTGTGTTAATATTGTCATTACACCTCCCATGGTTTCCAACTCGAGGCTTAACAGTGTCACATCTAGCAACAATAGGTCTTGCACCTTTTCATTGTCTTCGCCACTAAGAATGGCGGCCTACACTATCGCGCCATACGCCACAGATTTATCTGAGTTAATACTTGTACATAATTCTCCTCCCATAGCCTACACCATTGTTGGAATAAGCTCTGAAGCCCACTGACACAACCTTGTCACCATGACTCTCAACATTAGACCAATTTACGATAAACTAAACTTGTAATGTTAAACCTACATGATTTTTTACTCATCGTACCATATAAACCCATGGCAACAGAGGTGCCCCCTTGAAGCCTGCTCTCAACTCTAATACCAAATGCATAAATTTTCCCAAAGAGAAATAAATTTATTAAGAAGAAAAAAAAATACCTAGCAACTAACACAAACCATAAACATTAACACCATGTTTAAACTGCGAAAACCCCAACTTTGAGGACAAACCCAACTAATGAAATTTCATTAGATCCTTGGCCAAATCCCTGGCCAAGCCGACCAAGTGATCCTTCCTTGTTCAAACCCCCGTGCCCATTACAATAGAGTTCTTCTAAAACAAAGTTACCAATTTAACAAAAACTATATCGAGTTCTTGTTTTTTTAAAGGTCCCAAAAAATCATGATTTTCATACTAATTTTAACAAGTGTTGATCTGACATCCACCTTTTTTTTGGAACATGTTTTTGACACTTTAAATTGTCTTATGTATTAAGTACGTACATTTTATTTAAACATTAGCGATTTTCATGGCAATTTTGAAAAGTGTTGATGTAACATCAACCTCTTTTTTTGGGAGCTTATTTTTGACACTTTAAATTTTCTTATGTATTAAGTATGGATAATTTTTTTATAATGCTAGTGATTTTCATGTGGATTTTAAAAAGTGTTGATTCATCATCAACGTTTTTTTTGGAGGGCATATCTTTTACAGTTAAATTTTCTTAAGTCATAAGTATGCATAACTTTTAAAATGTTGGTTATTTATCCATTTTTCAAGTTGTCTTATTCTTCTTCTTGCTTTTCATACTAATATGTTTATATTTTAAGGGTTTTTCAAGTTCGTGTTTTTTGTTTTTCTTTGCAATGTTTTTTTATAATTAAGTTTTCTGTTCTTTTGCAAAATTAAAAATAATTTATAATAATAATAATAAAATTAAAATTTTGAAGTTAGAATTTTTTATATATTTATATTTATAGTTGACTAATACTTCAATTTAACACATAAATAACTTTGTCATAAAAAATAATAATTTTTTAAATTATTAACCAAAAAATACACATTTTGCATATAGATATAATTAAAAAAATACATCTAATTATGATAACTCAATTGACAATCACTCTAGAAATGAAGTCGCACTGAACTGAAAGTCCTGGGTTCAAATCTTATCTCCCTATCAGGGTGAGAAGTTGGACATGATGTCCTACCAAGCTTACAAATATATATATATCATGATCTTTTTGCTAAAAATGACATGTTAAATAAAGGATTTTTATGCAAAAGGTAAAATAAAATAAAAATACCA
>APFE030025696.1:34586-56066 GCA_000404065.3 Pinus taeda | reverse complement strand
CTAGTCCGGTGGATGTGCCACCTCTTCCTATCTCTTCTACTTTTGAAAACATTTCTTCTTCAGATGATGAAAGTGAGGATGACAATCCTCCCCAACCTTCTCAGGATCCTCAACTTCCAAGATGGGTCCGTGCTACTCGGGATGCAGCAGGTGATCTTGCCGGTGATCCTACAGATCAGTGACGTACACGTTCTCAGTTTGAAAGAGCCTCTTCTTTACTGGCTCAAGCTCCAGTAAATCATGATCCTGACACTTTTGCAGAAGCTTCAGGCCATCCACATTGGGAAGCAGCTATGAATGAAGAATATCATTCATTGTTGGCAAATGATACATGGGATCTTGTTCCTCTACCAAAGGGACGCAAACTTGTTAGATGTAAATGGGTTTACAGAACCAAGTATGGACCAGATGGGGAAGTTGATAAACATAAAGCTCGTCTTGTTGCTAAGGGCTTTTCAGAGGTTGAAGGCATTGACTACACTGACACCTTCTCCCCTGTTGCCAAAATGAACTCTATCCGCCTTATTCTTTCCCTTGCTGCCTCTTTAAAATGGGAAGTCCATCAGATGGATGTTAAGTCTGCCTTCTTGCATGGGGACTTGCATGAAGAAATCTATATGGAACAACCCATTGGCTTCATCCAAACAGACTCCAGCCTTGTATGTCGACTTAAGAAATCTCTTTATGGTCTCAAGCAAGCTCCTCGGCTTGGTATGCCAAAATGGATAGCTTTCTTTTAGAATCTGGCTTTTCTAGGTGTTATTCTGACAATACTGTCTACACCAAGAAAGTGGGCAACTCTCTTATCATCCTTGTTCTTTATGTTGATGATCTTATTCTTACTGGTAGTGATCCCAACCTTATAAACCATGTGAAGTCCAGCCTTAAAAGGAAATTTGAAATGACAGACTTAGGACACTTACACTATTTTCTCGGTCTTCAAGTCTTGCAATCCAAGGAGGGTATTTCCCTTTCCCAGTCCAAGTATGCTTGTGATATTCTTCGTCATTTTCACATGGAAGATTGTAAGCCAGCTCCTTCTCCCTTTCAGTCTGGAGTCAAACTTTCAGTCTCTTGTACTTCTCCTGAAGTTGATGCTACCTTATACCGTCAACTTGTAGGAAAACTCTTGTATTTAACCCATACTCGTCCTGACCTTTCCTTTGTTGTTGGCCTTGTTGCTCGTTTTATGCAAAACCCCCGTGAAAGTCATTGGAAAGCAGCTAAAAGAATACTTCGTTATGTTCGAGGTACAGTACAGTTTGGGATTCATTACAGTGCCAAAGCAGCTCCTCTATTAGTTGGTTTCACTGATTCTGATTGGGCTGGTGACCCTGATGATCGGAAGTCTACTGCCGGTTATGTCTTCACTC
Organism: Pinus taeda; assembly: GCA_000404065.3. Lineage (NCBI taxonomy): Eukaryota > Viridiplantae > Streptophyta > Pinopsida > Pinales > Pinaceae > Pinus > Pinus taeda. The sequence goes on along the minus strand of APFE030025696.1, from coordinate 54,693 downwards.
TTGGTTCAGGACCTATTACATGGGCTTGTAAGAAACAGGCTGCCATTTCTCTTTCGTCAGCAGAAGCAGAGTATCGTGGTGCCGTGGAAGCTAGTAAGAAGGCCTTGTGGCTTCGTCACATCCTATCAGAATTTGGCTTTGAGCAGCAGCATCCATCCACACTTTGGTGTGATAATCAAAGTGCCATTCAGCTATGCAAAGATCCGGTCCAGCATCAGCGCAGCAAACACATTGAACTACACATGCACTTCATCAGAAAACTCATTCATGACCATGTTCTTGAAGTGCAATATTGTTCAACAGATGATCAGGTTGCAGACATCTTCACAAAGGCTCTTACAGAGGCGAAGTTCACTAAACTTCGATATATGCTTGGAGTTCAGGAAGTTGTCACTAAGGGGGGATAGGCTCTAGTGCCTCCTTCTCCTATTGTGTCATATTTGTAAATCCTTCAATCCTATCCCAAGTTGTTCTTAAGGGGGGATGTTAGGATATTCCGACACATACGAATAGTTAGGTAAAGTGTGTTTCTTTACCGTTGTACATTTTGTAACTTACAATCCGACGGTCACGATATGTAGTGATCCGACGGTTCATTCTCTCCTTGGTATTACCGACACTTGATCCGTGGCCTGACACCCGATTGGTCCATGAATTCTATTTAAAGCGCATGGAGGGTCATTTGTAGGTTCACCGTGCATGAGAGAAGCTTATGTAATTTTCATTCTTTTATTAATAAATTGCCTGTAGTAGCCACGTTGGCGCAGGCCGTGGACTGTTTCCCTCTCTGAGGGTTTTAACCACGTCAAAATACTGGTGTATTGATCTGTGATCTGTTTGTGAGCGGTTTCCTTTTGGTGTTCTGTCTGAGTAACTTACCCTGTAAATTCCTACAAAGGTCTGCTTGGCACTCCTCCATGATACAGTTCCACCGGGATCATAAAAATATATCTTGATGTTGATTTGCGTGAACCAACACATCCAGCAAAGTCAGAATCTGAGTAGCCAATTACTTCCAAGTTGCCTGTCCGCATATACATAAGCATGTAGTATTTGGTTCCTTGAAGGTACCTCATTACTTTCTTTGCAGCTCTCCAGTGGTCTAAACCTGGATCACTCTGATATCGTCCCAACATTCCCACAACAAATGCAATGTCAAGTCTTGTGCAGAATTGAGCATACATTAGGCTTCCGACAACAGAAGCATATGGAATGTTCTTCATTTGTTCCCTTTCAAAGTCGTTCTTCGGGCATTGGTTCAAAGTGAACAATCCTTCATCCGAAATCTCTCTAAAATTTTATTAATATAGGTTTCCTGTGACAGACCCAAGATGCCTCGAAATTTGTCTCTATGGATCTTAATGCCAATGACATAAGATGCCTCACCCATATCCTTCATATCAAAATTTTTAGAGAGTAATTGTTTCACCTCATGTAGCAAACCCTTATCATTGGTTGCTAGCAAAATGTCATCCACATATAAAACAAGAAAACAAATTTTACTCCCACTGACTTTCAGGGATATACATTAATCCATAATGTTTTCTACAAAACTGAAAGAAGACATTACATTATGGAATTTCAAATACCATTGGCAGGATGCTTGTTTTAAACCGTATAATGACTTCTTGAGCTTGCAAACCAATTGCTCACCATCACTAGAGGGGAATCCTTCAGGTTGTTTCATGTAAACCTCCTCCTCTAGATCTCCATTGAGAAAAATCATTTTCACATCCATTTGTTGCAAATCCAAGTCAAAATGGGCTACTAATGCCATAATAACATGTAAGGAATCTTTCTTAGATACAGGAGAAAAAGTATCTGTGTAGTCGATTCCTTCTTTCTGAGTGAATACCTTAGCAACAAGTCTTGCCTTGTATCTCTCAATGTTGCCCAATGAGTCTTTCTTTGTCTTAAAGACCCATTTAAATCCAATGGCTTTTGCACCATTAGGCAACCCAACAAGATCCCAGACTTCATTACTCTTTATGGAATTCATCTCTTCCTTCATGGCATTGTACCATAATTCTGATTCTTTGCAACTCATAGCTTGTAAAAATGAATCAGGATCATTTTCTGCTCCAATGTTGTAGTCAGATTCTTGCAAATACACAACATAATCATCAGGAATTGCTGATCTCTATGGTCTAGTAGATCTTCTTAATGTTGTACCATCATCTTCCTAAGAAGTATGTGGTTCAACTTGTTGTTCAAAAGTTCTTGGCAACTCTTGAACTACCTGATCTACTGGAATGTCGTTAGCAACTTGTGTAACTTCAACAATTGGTTGTTCAACACCAGTTTGTACTTGAGGGGTGCTATGAACAATAACCAATCTATCACTTGAGGTGGAAGGTTGAGATTCTGAATGAGCCTTCTCAGAAATTATGTTCCTGGTTTGATCGCTCCTACTGATCAAGTCATTTTCAAGAAACTTTGCATTTCTTGATTCCACAATCCTAGTGCTATGAGATGGACAGTAAAATCTGTAACCTTTAGACCTTTCAGCATATCCAATGAAATAACCACTAATGGCCTTGGGTCTAGCTTCTTCTCTTGTGGATTATATATTCTCACTTCAGACGGGCATCCCCAAACGCGCATATGTCGCAAACTCGGTTTCCAACCTTTCCATAATTCAAATGGCATTTTAGGAACAGCCTTGGTTGGAACTCGGTTTAATATATACACTGTCATCTTAAGTGCTTCAATCCACAAGGATTTAGGAAGATTGGAGCTGTTAAGCATACTCCGCACCATGTCCAATAATGTTCAGTTTCTTCTTTCTACTACACCATTCTAGCCGGGTGAACCAGGCATGGTGTATTGGGCAACAATCCCATGCTCTTGAAGAAATTTAGCGAATGGCCCAGGTACTTGTCCATCTTCTGTGTATCTACCATAATATTCTCCAACTCTATCTGATCTCACGATCTTAATTTGCTTGTCACATTGTTTCTCTACTTTAGCCTTGAAGATCTTAAAGGCATCTAATGCTTCACTCTTTTTATGAAGCATGTAGAGATACATATATCGTGAGTAATCATCTATAAAGGAGATGAAGTATCTCTGACCATGTGAGTCCATGTCTAGACTACATATTATCAGTATGTATGATCTCTAATATGTCTGAACTCCTATTGGCATCTTTCTTTGACTTGTTGGTCTGCTTTCCCTTTATGCAGTCCACACAAGTCTCAAAATCAGTAAAATCCAGAGTATTAAGTACCCCTTCATTTACTAATCTTTTAATTCTTTCTATGGAGATATGACCTAGTCTTTGGTGCCATAATTTAGAGGAATCTTCATTAATAACACATCTTTTAGTGCCAGTGTGAACATGCATTGAATCATAAGTGACATTGTTTTGTAAATTAATGCAGTAAAGATCATTAGACAAAATACCATTCCCAACATAATCAAATTTATAAAATAGACTGAAGGATTTTTCTGAAAAGTTAAAGGAATATCCAAAAGGTACAAGCCTTGAAACTAAAATCAAGTTTCTAGAAAAACTTGGAACATAAAAGGTCTTTTCTAATTCTAAAACAAAACCACTACTTAAAGTTAAATAACATGTTCCTATAGCTTCCACATGCAAGCCCATCTTGTTTCCTGATAAGATGTTTTGCTCACTTCCCACTGGCTTCCTTAGGTTTTGCAAACCCTGCAAGGAATTCAAAATGTGAATTGTTGATCCAAAATCAATCCACCATGTGTTAATATCGACATTTTATTAGATTCATAACAAAACAAACGAGATTAAATTACCTTTGTTCGCAAGCCATTTCTGAAATTTGGCGCATTCCTTCTTCATGTGTCCCTTCTTTCTACAGAAGAAACACTTGGAATCCTTCTTGATATCAGTGTGGGGAGGTACTTTACCTTTCCCTTTCTGATTGGCTTGAGATTTTCCCTTTCCACGCATTGTCAACATTGCACTTTCTCCCAGTTCCATCACCAGTCTCTCTTCCTCTTGAACACACATGGTCATGAGTTCAATAATTGACCATTTATCCTTATGTGTGTTTTATGAGATTTTGAAAGGTTCGTATTGGTGCGGAAGGGTTTTCAGGATGTAGTGCACCAGGAAGGACTCTGATACATCAACCTCGAGTTTCTTCAATTGAGCCACAGTGTCCCTCATCTGCATGATGTGCTCACACACACCTTTCACACTGGTGAACCTTAGGGATGAGAACTTCATGATTAGGGTGCTTGCTAGTGCCTTGTCTGAAGTGACGAATTGATCATCAATGGCCTTTAGCAAGTCTAAACTTTTTCATGCTGATCAACGGAACCACGAATACCAGCTGAAATTTTAGTCTTAATGAACATCATTCTTAGGCGATTAGATCTCTCTCATCGTTCATAAAGTGTGATGTCTGCAGCAATGCTGGTATTAGTGAGTGCTAGTGGTTCATCTTTCCTAATAGCATAGTCTATGTCCATCCACCCCAAATGAAGGAGAACCCTCTCCTTCCAAACCTTATAGTTATCTCCCTTAAGTTCAAGGATATCACAACGAATTTCAAAGAAATTTGCAGGTTGTACAACTGCATCAAAATTAAAGATCACATGCTTATGTTAAAATTGAGGCCTAATAAATTTCATGTTTTACCAATGTAAATCATGCTCAAAATTGAATCTAATGACATAAAAATTGTCTGTGGGCTAAATTTCAATTCAAGCGGATTCAATTATTCAATTATTCATAGTTTTAAACTTTATGATAAAAATATTAATTCATAATTCTTGTGGGTAAGTTATGAATATTTTATCCTAATTAATTATATAAATATGATAAAAATTCCTATGGGATAAAATTTATTATATTTAGTATAATTAATTCAATTAATGTCTAAATAATCTTTATGTGATCCTAATTTATCATAATATATAATATTATTTAATTAGAGATGTTGTGGTTATTTTCTAATCAATTAAAATTATATGGATCACTAGAGATTATTTCTTACATAAATTGCATAAACAAAAACTATACACAATACTTCACAGTTCATGCTACGTGAAATGGCGTATACACAGTTTAATATGAAGCAATTAAAAATATGGAAAACAGAAACACTCACCCCACTGACAAAGCACTTAAAAATTACTTATAAGATTATAAACTAATCTTTAACCAGAGTAAAAAACAATGTTTCGTGAAAGGAATAAGTCAAAATGACATCTTAAATAAACTCCATATCATTGTTTCTTGTAAAAACAAAAAGGCTTCAGCTCAAAGTGTAAAGGTAAGCATGAATATAACCAAAACTGTAAGTGACAGAGTACGAGTAAAAACCACCATAAATATCAGCGTTACTGTAAACAACGGCAATAATTCCTCGCAAAATAAAATAAAGTTAAAACACCGCTTCATGCAAATTAAAAATATGAGCACAGTTATAAATTTGCACAACAATTACACCAAGGCAGAGATAAAATTGGCTCTGATACCAAATGTAAGTTTCAAATAACGGTTCTATAACAATCATAAAAACTTTAAGAATGTTAAATATGAACATTAATGTGGAATAAAATTTAATGCCCAAGAAAAATACCTCTAGCCATTGATGCTAATCACACTTCAATACCAGACTTACTGATGTGTTTTCTCCTTTGTTGATCAGCAATAGCTTGATATTCCAATTCTGTGGAAAACACGGCGCTCAAGACACTGATCTAAGCCTGACGAAATATAATAGTAAGCATATGCTCTAACCCCAGACCCTGTCTCTGTTCACTTTTAAAAGGCACACTGCACATTCTATGATGTAAAGTGCGATGAACGTGCATAACATTAAGAGGATCTCATGCTGTATATGTATATGCCAGTCGTTCAACTGAAAAACTGCAACCGTAGTTAATGTGTGTTGTGGTCTGGTATGGTCTGATCTATTCTTTTTAAGGGAATCCTTTTGTTAACGGTGCTTAGTGTTCCCATTCGCTCCAAATAAATTTAGCAGCCAAGAACATCATTAGAAATCACGCCTAAGAGGAATTTGCCAAAGCAGGCAGATAAGAAAATCTGAAGGCACTTCCAAGCTTTGATCTCTAAACTTGATGGTGTAAAACTGAAGGAGATTGAGATGCAAGCTTGGGGACCAAACATAAATATATATAGCCAAGCTTCCATCAAGCTTTTGTTGGCTATGTGTCAAGTGTTCCATAGATCATGGTAGAGAACTCCAGATGGAGTAATGGACCACTTCAGAAGCTCCCAACAAGAAATAAATTAACTGCAGTTGATTTCCGTAATTTAAGGAAATTATTGCAGTTGGTTTCCAAAAATTAAGGAAATGGCTGCAGTTTACTTCCATGATTGTAGGCAGCAATTGGGAAAACTTAAAAGAGCTTAACATCGGGTGTTGGGGTCTTGGGTCTCGATGGATTCCTGTTTTAGCACTCCAGGTGGTGGTGCATTGTTTCTCTATGGAAGGTGTCTATTGCTATTGTAAGTGGTGGTGGAGGTTTTGCTCGGGTCGAAGCTTTGGTGTCTGCTTTGTTTTGGCTTTCTGGAGTAGGCATTGCTTGGATTTTCCTTCCTGGGGCTGTTGGACGAAGAATTCACTTCGGGGAAGCCCAGTGGCTATGGAGTTGATTAGGTTTCTAGGAGTCTAAATGTCTAGTGTCTCTTGTGCACCGTTGGAAAATGTTCCTCTGGCCTTTCCAGGCGAGGAGTTGACTGAAAGGGCTTTTCTGGATTTGTGATTCTATCATGGTGAAATTGGTTTGAGGTGACCAACGGAGCTAGAATACCCTGCCTTCTTAGATTATGGTGTGTAGTACTATGTTTCTATTAGCAGTCGGTTGGTTGGTGGAGTTTGTAGTCTCCAATGGCGTGGTCTTGGGTCTGTTTGGGTGGTTCTTTGTGTTGATTTGGGGCAGTCTCAGGAGTCTGTGTCATGGCGTGACCATAAGTATGACTCCAAGTCTACGTTCCTCGCATGCTCTTATCCAGGGGAAGTTGGAAGTGTCTCGACTTAGGAAGGGGTCGATTGTGCATGATGGAGTTCGGGGTGGCAGTGCAAGAGATGACATGGATAGCAGCAGGCAGGGTGTCGGAATTGTGCATGGCATTGCGAGCAGTAGTCGTACAGTTCGTGGGGGGGGAATATCTTCAACTGGTCCAATGGATGGCAAGGGTAATAGGACCTTGTCTCAGGGTGGTCATGGAGTAGGAAGCAGGCGCAGGGGAGCAAGACGTGGTTGTGGTTTAAGTTCACGTGGGCGGAGTAACAAAACAGGAAGCGTAGGGTCCGTTGGACGAGCTTTAGCTGGGAAAACTAGGAGATCGTCAACACATCAGGTAATGCTCCAATATATCATGGACATGCCAGAATCTCTTGACAGGGTTCGAAGGGAAGAACACGAGGCAGTAATGGCAAGCTAGAGAAAATCCACTACTTTCAATGTCACATCCATGAATGAATTGTGGTTGTTTCGCGTGGCCAGAATCTGATGACCGAGAAGATTGAAAAGTTGGAAGCTTCACTTGCTCATTTTGAGAAAAATGTTAACTACCTTTACCATCCTCCTCCTCCTCCAGGAGCGAGACTAGATAATCCTACTTCAATCACTTCTAATGAATGTCTATGGTAACTGGTGTCTTTTTAGTGCTTTTTGTTTATTGGTATGTAAGGCCTATACGGCTGTGGATCTCTTTGTTGGTTATTTTGCTTTTTTTTTGTAGCATGGTAGTAGCATTGGTCAACAAACCTGGTTAGGGTGAGGCCACATGCATTTTGACATCTTTGTATATGTCTTTTGAGCTTTGTCAAACTTCGACTAGCAACCCAACCCCACTATGTGTTAATTTGATAGTTGATTTTAAAGTTTAATTTGATAGTTGATTTTAAAATTTTTGTTATAATGGGTCAAGATTGCCCCTACAGTTTGTCAATTTCATGGTTGATTTTTAAGTTTTCATTGCAATGGGTCAAATCCGTGCCCACTACATTGTCAATTTGATGGTTGATTTTTAAATTTTCATTGCAATGTGTCAAGTTGTCTTAGGCTAAGATTTTGAAATAGCTATACTTAGCATTTAAAAAAGAAATTACACTTGTTATAATGACTTTTTTTATGTATTGATTTTTTTTAGTCATGATATTTGGTTTTAATTTTATCACTGAAAAATATCAAAATTCCAGGTTTTTTGAAGTCATGATATTTTATCTTTAATGTCATGGTTAAAAAATGTCAAACTTTTAAAGTTTTTCGGAGTCATGATATTTATCTTTAACATTATGGCTGAAAATTGTTGGAATTTTTAGGTTTTTTGGAGTCGTGATATTTTATATTTAATGTTATTGTTGAAAACTATTAGAAATTGAAGGTTTTTCAGAGTCGTGATATGTTTTTAATGCTATTGCTAAAAAAAGTTGAAATTTTAACCAAAAAAATCGTTGATGCAACATCAACACCTTTAAATTTTAGGGTGTTGTTTCAAGTTTATTGCAAGAAAATTTTAATTTTTAATGTCATTGTTAAAAAATATTAGAATTTTGACCCGAAGAAAAAAAATGGTGTTGATGCAACATCAACACTTTTCATTTTCGGGGTGTTTTTTTATGTTTATTGCACAAAAAAATTGGTTTTTGATGTCATTGCTCTTTTTTTGTTTGGAATTTTAACAAAAACGAATGATGCAACATCAACAAATTTCATTTTCGGTGTGTTTTTTTATGTTTTTGCACAAAAATAGGGCTTTTTAGGCTAGAGTTCTTGTATTGAGGTTACAATTCTCATTAAGTTGGTAACTTTGTTCCCAATCTTTTAAAGGCTCCATTACCATTACATGAATTCCAAGGGCACAAAAACATGGGCAACCAAAAAGCCATGGGCCCAAAACCACTATTGTTGATCTAGTCAACTTTGACTCTTTTCCCAAGTCAATTTTACCTAAAAGTTGCTCTCTAATAATATCCTATTGAAAAATAGTTTATGATGCACTATTACATGAATATTGATGAGTATTCTGTATTCCTTTATGATAATGCTAATATCAATCTTCTTGTCTTCCTTGAAATATTTTCTAGTAATGAGGATGTTGATATGGTTTCACATTTGATGGTTTTCCTTCACTTTGCACACCCATTTCATACATCTAATTTTAAGATATAAGGACATCCTTTATTATCTTTTCTTGGTCTTTGATTACTCCCAGCCTTGGAGATAATACCATCATATTTGGCATGTACATCATCTAGACGAAGTTTAACCTCTTTACATATCTTTTGGTGGCCTTCTTGAATATTTTTTTCTTTCTCCATCTAAAACTACAATGTGCCCTCGTCTATCAAAGTATGACATCCTTCTACAATCTTGGATTGTAACTTTTATTTTAAAACGCATGGGTGTTTAGGAATTCCTCAATTCTCTTGTAAATTTAATCTTTACAATCTTTTGATTTTCTTCATCCAATATCCTTGTTTTTATTGATCTTGACCATACTTCTTTTCTTCTTTCAATCTCTTGACCTCATCCAATAGTTCTTTTATCATGGCTCTATACCTTACATGTTTCATTGTCTTTCTTTTCCAATTCTTCACTTAACTCATCATTTTCCTCTAGTATTTTTTTTTTCTTGTTTCAAATTATTAACCTCCTTAACGAGTGATTGCAAATTGGCAAAAATGATCACCCTGGTTCTTAGGATCTTCTTCTAATTCCTTGTCTTTCTGTAATTTGGAAATTTATTCTTTAGCTTCATTTTATTAATCTTCATTTGTATACATCTATTTTATTTTGAGTCCTTGATCCATTTTTTTGGAACAATTTTTCAGATATTATTGATGTGATGTATTATTTATTATTAATGCACACCCCCAAAATCAAGTTTCACCATTAAGATATTCACTTGCATTAAGAGGACTCTCACCACTTTTTTTATCATTCTCAACCATTTTACAAGATGAATTTCATCTTTATCTTTGTCTTCAAAAAAAACAAGTACTATAATTAACTCTTAATTGAGTTTTAACCAAAAACTTTAACTTTCAACTTTAATATATTATAAATAATTGTTGAATATTATGTTGTCATTGATGTAAAAAAACAAATATGGGCAAGCCCACTTATGTGTGTCTAGGAAAAGGATCATTCTATATATGAGGCCGGGAAAGAAATTCTCAATCAATAGATAATTGCAAAGTAGGAAAGGGATCTTAGTCAAGTTGAGTTCAAGATTAAATTACAGGTTAGCTCCATCCTAAAAATACAAATGACAGGTCGACCCTATTTTGGGTAACCCAACTTACATAAATAAGTGTCTTTGGCCAACAATTGTGTGAAGTCAACTCGTGGAGATGAGAAATACAAGAGGCAATTCGAACCTGTAATAGAAGAATGAAGTGAAGCAATTCAATCAAGGATAGAAGAGTGATTTGGAGCAATTCGGGAGCCCTATTTTTTCCTGGATTGAGGATTAAGGATTAAGGATTAAGGATTTTGGACCTGAAGTGAAGAACTTTAAGGTGAGACAGACTCAACCCCCTTATTAATTGAGACCTGTGATAAAAGGATAGAATTTGGCCATGTGGCAAGACAGAGCTCGGCCCCCTAAAGACTAAACTCGGGCTTGTTCATGGAGCTAATCTCTAACTTGTATCAGGACAACTTCGGCCTTCCGTGACCTCAATTTTTAGCCTCTTATTGACTCACGTTTTGGAATGTTGGGTGATTATTGTAAAGCTTGATATGATCCAATTTGAAGGATCGTGAGACTGTTTTTGAAGCAGGTAATGAAGAAGTCTTAGGAGCAGTTTGGAAGATATTTTGAAAACATTTTTGGAACAGATCTTAGTGTAATTTTTGGAGCAATCCTTGAAGGGTTTTAGAGAAAACTTTGAAGCTGAACTTGGAGAATTTTTTTTACTTGTCATTGAAGGTTTTGGAGCAGCCATTAAAAAATCATGGAGCAATCATTCAAGAAATTTTGGGGCAGCTATTGAAGAAATCATTAAGTGACCCTTGATGAACTTTTGGAGCAAACCTTAAACCAGATCTTGAAGTGATTCTTGTATAGGTTTTTGAATTGTTTTTGAAGCATACTTTGTGAAGGTTGGAGTCTAGGAGGATTGATGCCTTCATATAAATCACTTTGGTGCCTAGATTGGATGGAGAGGATTGTTGTCTTTACACAAGGTTGGTGCCTTGTAAAATTAAATTATTTGAAAAGGTTAGAGCCTAATTTTGTAAAAGAGGATTGGATTTCTCACTATTGTTTTCAATAATAAAATTATTTTTTTTTGTTTTGGCATAACTTGTGCTTCTAATTAAGAAAAATCTTAATTGGTTAATAAAATATTGTAAGAAATATTGATTCACCGCCGCCCCCATAAATCAAACAATAATGATTTTTTTTTTCCCATGGAAAAAGTCGTAATTTCTATTAGTCAGTGAGAAATTATATTTTGTAGATGCCTAAGGCATATGCACATTGAGACTAGTAGCCTTCCAAAAAAAACCAATACAACAGTTGTTGTAAAAGTAACAAAACATAAGAAATTTACTTCAGTCTCCATGCAGGGAGGTCATGTGAGTCTCAATAACATTTATAAACATTAATTGTACCAAAAAAAACTTGTATTCTCCACACAGGGAGGCCATGTAGATCTCAAATGATAACAGAACGGAAATGTAAAGCCCATGAAACAACCCTTGTTGTTTTACTATCTAAAGTTCTCAGAGGAGAGCTTGTAATAACCAAAACCATCGATAAAATAAAACGGCAGTAGACAGAAACGGGATAAGCCCAAAAATGGTGAATGGGAGCGTGAAAAGTAAAAGTGTCTATGCCTCCTGAGGCAGATGTAGATCTATGAACGGTCTGTGGTAATATTGATGGAAGGATCCATCAACTTCTTCCTGTATCAACCAATCCTCTTACTGCATGCGCACTGCCTCCTTTGATAAGTAGTCTGCCCCTGTGTTGCGCTCCCTGTAAATGTGATGACAGAAAAAATTGTCAAAAGATGTCGTAAGCCTGTGTGCCTCATCCAATATATGTCTCAACATAAAAGCGGAGCAATGAGAAGTTTTGTTGAGCTAATTACAAATAAGTTTGGAATCCCTAAACAGTTGGAGATGTGAGCAATGTTTCTCTATAGCAAAGTGTATGAGATGTTTGGTCGTGGATAGCTCAGCAAAATTATTTGTGCCTCTTCCCAGAATCATTTGGATCTTGAAACAGTGGCCTTCCCTCAAGTGGAGAATGGCTCCCCCCCCACATCCCTCTTCTTGGGCTGAACCATCGAAGTAGGCCCAAGGGTGTACTTTGTCAATGTGTTCAGGTTGGATGGTCCTGGAGGGGGTCTGGGAGGTGTCTTCAGGCAGTGCATCAAAATCGGCGAGGATGCGTGATCTGATGGAGAGCCAAAGAGGTTCCTTGTGGTCAAATATGGCCCGGTTCCTTGCCGTCCAAAAAGCCCAGCACATCAGAAGGGGTAGATTTCTGTCTCTGCCCTTGTGCCTCTCTAACTAGTCCAGCCAGGCCTCCAAGATGGACCTCCCTTGCCAGCGATGGAGAGAAGGGAAAGGGGCTAGGATGAGCTTCCATTGCTCAGAGATAATAGGACAGTGCAGGAATAAGTGATTTGTGCTTTCCTCATTGTTCCTGCAAAGATGACACCAAAAGGGACCATGGAAGGATCGCTTCATTAAATCTGTGTCGATGGGGAATTTGTTGAAGAGGATGGTCCACATTAGCAATCGCATTCTAGGGGAAACTTTCAGCTTCCATAGGCCTTTCCACCATGGTTGTACATTTTCTGGTTTGACATACTCCATAAGTTTCAAGTACCCTTCCTTGGGAGAGTATCTCCCATTTTTTGCGCAGGCCCACACAATTTCGTCCTCCCCTTTCGTTATCCTGATATGAGCTTGTGTGAGAGCCTCGGTGAAACCCTCCCAAGCATGAAGCCACTGGCCTAGGTTGTGGATTTCTTAGGCAGACTTCCAAGCTTGCTGGAAGAGAGTGGAATTTGTCGAATCTGCAATATGGCGAATATGAGAAAATCCAAGACCCATTAGTAATTCTATTAGCTCTGTTGGGAGCCTGTGGGCATTCCCACATCCGATCTAGGGGTCCACACCAATACGGACTGCATTTCCTTCATGAATCCACCAAGTTAGTCCTTCTCGTAAAAGGGGGAGGGAGGTTAGGACCGCTTTCCAGATAATGGATAGGCCACTGCTTGCACTATGATCCCTTTGAATCCAGTCCATAGTGTTTTCAGGGAAGATGTACTTTGCATAAGCTACTTTTGTCCAAAGGCTGTGTGAGGTAATGAGTTGCCATCCTAATTTTGCGGCCAATGCTTTGGCAAACAGGTCCAACCTTTTTATGCCCCAGCCCCCCCATCTTTTAGGCCTAGCGATAGTGTCCCATTTTACCCAGGCAAAGAGATTCCCCTGCTTGTTGCCTTTCCACAGGAACTTACTGCAGATTTTCTGTAATGTGGCTAGAATTCCCCTTAGGATCCAAGCCAGAGTCATCCAGTATATCGGCGTCGCTTCCAGCACAGCTTTTATGAGGGTGAGCCTACCTGCTCGGGAGAGGTATCTGTTGAACCAGTTGTTTAGTCTCTTTTCCACCTTAGAGATGAGCCAAATCCAGTCTGCAATTTTGTAGCCCAAAGGTTTCAGCCGGTAACCTAAATATTTCAGCCCGTCCTCCAGAGGTTGTAAGGTAAAGGGAAAGCGGTGGAGGGTGAATTGTACTTCGAGTTGAGAACATCCTACTGCAGTCAAGGTGGATTTGTGGACATTAATGATCATGCCTGTTTCCTTCTGGAAAAGGTAAAAAACGGATTGTAAAGTTGTGGAGTCTCCAATACTGCCATTTAAGAAGATGAGCACATCATCCACAAACAGAAGGTGGGTAAGGCAATAGTTGTCCGTGATTTTTATCCCCGCTATCCTACCCCTCCTGTGATCAGCCCTTATTGTTCTGCTGAGTCACTCCATGATGAGCAGGAAAAGCAGGGGTGAGAGAGGGCATCCCTGCTTCAGGCCCCTCTCTGCTGAGAAGAAAGGAGTGGGAGCTCCATTGAGAAGGACACTATATGAAACATTGGTAATGCAACTCATAATCCATTTAATAAACATGTATGGGAAGCCTAGATGAATAAGGAGCAAGTGAATGTAGAGCCAATTTGCTCTATCAAAAGCCTTGGATAGGTCTACTTTTAAGATCATCCCTTTTAGGTTCTTACAGTGCATCGAGTGGAGGAGTTCTTGGGCTATACCAACGGCTTCATGGATCTGACGGTGTTGAAGGAAAGCAAATTGTTCAGGGGAAATGTGGGCCAAGAGAATGGGCTTGAGTCTGTTAGCTAGAATTTTGGCTATGATCTTGTAAAGGCAGTTGCATAGCAAGATGGGCCGAAAATCATTGAAAGAGGTGGGCTTGTCGGCTTTGGGGATGAGGGCAATGAACATGGATTTGATGGCCGGGGAGATTTTCCATGATAGGCAGCAATGCTCCACCACCTTGAGGAGGTCCAAACCCAAGATATCAAGGAAGGCTAGGTAGAATTCAATGGACCAACCATCTGGTCCCAGGCCCTTATCTCTTTGGAAGCCCTTGATAGTGGCCTCTATCTCGCCCAGTGTTACCTCCTTGATTAGTTCCTCCCCTTCTTATTCATCCACAAACCTGGGGAAAAGCTTAGCCATACGCATGATTTCTAGCATATTGGCTTCCCTTGGGGCCACATATATATTCTTGAAGTGCAATGTGGCTAAAGAGGTGAGCTCTCTGGAGGTACAGACCTGATGTCCTTGATCGTTTTGAAGCTCCCAGATGGTATTGATGGCTTTTCGCCCATTGGTGAATCGATGGTAAAACTTTGTGTTTTCGTCTCCCTCCTTGAGCTAGATCGCTCAGCTTCTTAGGCGCCAGCTTGCTTCTCTATCCTTGAGGACTTGAGTCCTCTGCTTAGTTATGAGTTCATAATGATCTTTTTGTTCCATGGAGATGAAAGTGCCCTCTGATTGATCTTCAAGTTCTGGAATGGCCTGCTCTGCTTGCGTTAAGATTAAGTCTTCTTGTTCCCTTTTCTTGTGTGCCCAGACTCTGGACATGCCCTTTATTTCTTTGAGGTTATTAACAAAAGCTATTGCAGGGTCCTCCTCCTTTGGGATAGGATGGGAATTCCAGAAATCCGAGACGAGCTTAATATAGGAAGGGTCCCAAAGCTAGGTATAATTGAATTTGAAGGGGGTAGCGATCTTGTGGGATCGATCACCCACTTCAAGGAAGATAGGCCGGTGGTCCGAGAGCCCCCCACTGCCAACCCATTGTCTGGACCGGGAGTGATTGATGTGGAAGGCCTCCTTAATAATGAAACAGTCCAGTCGTCTGGCCAAGCTTTGGTTGCCTATACAGTGGTTTTTCCAGGTGTGTTGAATCTTTGCAAAAGGGATATCAATCCAGTGGTGATCCTCTAGCAGTTGCTCGAATAAATCAGATAGTGGGTCTATCTACACCATGTGGCCCCATGATTCCATGTAACCCAGAGAGAAATTCAGGTCCCCACCTAGGATCACATTATCTACTTGGAGGAGAGAAGTGTTAAGGAGCCTTCGCCAGAAAGACTCCCTATTGTGACAGGGTCCGTAGACATTGATTATCCTTATCTCATCCTCCAAGTCCTTGGAGTAAATATCCGCACCCAGGAAGCCTCCACCCCCCCAGGTGTTCTTCGGAGCAATAGATTTGTTCTTAAAACCCACTGCAACCCCCCCAGAGTGGCCCGATACATCCAGAGCATGGAAAG
Organism: Pinus taeda; assembly: GCA_000404065.3. NCBI lineage: Eukaryota > Viridiplantae > Streptophyta > Pinopsida > Pinales > Pinaceae > Pinus > Pinus taeda. Next base: position 38,902 of record APFE030025696.1, on the reverse strand, counting down.
TCCAGCCCGGCAGCGAAGAGTTCAAAAGGGGGATGACTAGATCCGCCTTGCTAAGGGTTTCTTGCAAAAGGATAACATCAACCTGATCAGATACTAAGAGTCTCTTCAAGGCTAATTTTTTCTTGGGGCTAGCCAACCCTCTACAGTTAAAAGATAGAAGCTTCATGGGGGAACAGGGGGAAGGGTGTCCTTTACTCTAAGAACCCTTTCAATGGTTTGTCACTTGCCTAGGACCACCTCATCGCCTACTTTTTCTTTTGCCTTGTTTAGGTTGGATGGTCTGCCTCTAGCAGGTCAGAGGGAGAGGAGGGGAGGAGCTACATCTAGCCCTATGGCATCCGGCTCCCTCTGCTTGGCAATGAGCGGGTGGTGTACCTTGGGGTCGAGTTTACTGAGGGGGAGGGAGGCGGGAGGGAGGAGATCTGGGAAGTGGAGAGGGAGCAAGAGGTGTAAATGGGCACTGGAAACGGGAGGGAGTAGGACATATAGGAGTGTCCTGTCTGAAGGAGGAGGGGTGGGTGCAGGGGGAGGGAGGCAGGGTCAAGAGAGCGTCGGGAGTGGGGGGATGGAGTCAAAATCGGGGTAGGCAACTGAGAGGATAGTGATAAAAAAGATGAAGAAAGATGTGAAACAGAGGCATCAAAAAAGAGAGACATACCCGAGGAGAAGACATCGCCTTTTTCTACCTTGGATCATGTCATAGGAGGCGAGGGAGGCTTGATAGAGATTTTGCCTCTTTTCTTCAAAGTCAGAACAACCGGCGCCTCTACTGTGTCCGAAGTTTTGTTCTGCTCTGCCATCTGAGTCACTGTTGCCTGTGGGGGAGGCTGCTCGAACATCGGGTCTAGATTCTGCTCGAGAATCTACTCTTGAGTATCCTGTGCATGCTTCCTTAGGAGGGGGCAGTCTTTGTAGAGGTGACCGACCATGTGACACCTTTTGCAGCGGTAGGGGATGCCTTCATAATCTAGCATCTGTTTCCTCGAAAAATATTTCCATTGTATGATGATATTTTCCTGAAGACCACCCCTGGTGTCTAAGTGCACAAGGATCCTCACATAAGCCATCATTCTCGAGGTCTGGTAGGACTTATCATACTCCATGAAAGTGCCCAAAGAGTTCCCAATTTTTCAAAAGATGTCCTTGGACCAGTACTGAGGGGGCAATCCCAGGAGTATGATCCACACCGGCCCAACCCCAATTTGCTCGGTCTCCGAGTCGAAAAGTGGTGTCCACCTCTTGAGGAGAACAGGTGCTTTTTCAAAATGCCAGAAGGAGGAGAGTACCCAGCTTGTGTGGTCAGCCCTAGCAAACCTCAGTGCAAACCAGTCGTGGAAGAACGTCTGGACGAAGGGGATGTCCGCCAGATGTTGGCCCCAAATTTCTGTAGCCCAGGTTTTCAGTCTGTCCGCTATATAACTCCTGCCTCTAATGCGTCCCACCAAAACTCTATCCACGTAGTCCATCGCATCCCCCCACTGTATATCTTCTTCAAGCCGGAGGATAATGTCTATTGGCCTGGACTTAAAGCACTTGTGTTTCTATGAGGGGCGAGAGTTCATGCGTTTAGCGTATGTCGCGACCCTCGCCTCTTCCGGAGCGGCTGGTGGAGGAGAAGGGTTAGCGTTTGGGGAGGGGTTAGGAACAGCTTCAGGAAGGGGAGGGACTGAGGAAAAACTGCCCGAGGGGATGGGGGGAGACAGCGGCGGGAGGGGAGTGGCTGGAGGGAGGACTTTAGGGAGGGCTCCAAACTGCAACACGGAAGGGAGAACCGATGGTTCCGAGGGACCTGCGAGATTCAACGAGGAAAGAAGGTAGTATAAGAGAAACCCTAAGGTAGCCAGAGAGGGCACAGCGAAGGGCGTCCAAGAAGTCGATTCATCCGGCTGAGCAGAAGCAGAGAGCACAGGTCCTGAGGGCTGAGGGAGGTCATCGAAGCTCGCAGACAGGCTTTCACTATGCAAACCTCCCGAACTAGCAAACGTGGAGCGCCAAATGGAACCCTCCACCAGCGGAGAGTCCAAATAATCCACCTCGTCTATGTCCATGACGACAGCTGCAATGGAAGATATAACGCCTCGGAACCAGTTAAAGGACGGAAACCGGCACCAACAGTGATGGAGGAAACGATCTGGGGTTGAGCGGGAGATGCGGGGGTAAAAACCCTCAGTGGGTCAAGCAGATGGGGAGCCGGCAGGGAGGGGACGGGAGCCAATCTGTGCACAACCCTTTACTAATGCGTAAAATAGATCGCTAACGGTGAAAACGACAGGGTGAAAATTTTGGAAATAATACTGAGAGGGGGGGGGGGGGGAATCAGTATTATCTGGTCAATTATTTTCTTTTTCAAACCCAGAACATATACGCTACTTCAGTTAGAGAAAATCGCGTATATATGCAACTACAGATAAGGAAACCCATGTATACCATACAGACTTATAATTTAAAATATTCTACGGATGTTGAACATTAATCTGTGCATCAGAATCATATAAACAGTAACCGCAAACAGAAAAATAGAGCAGAAGCAGATCACACACAAGAACACAAGATATAAGGTGGAAACCCAATGTGGGTGAAAACCACCTGCTGCAATATGTCTCTATATTTTCAATTAGAAACTTCTTTTTACAATGATTTTGTACTGGTGCAGTCCTTTACCAGTATGCAGGCTGCTACCTGCAGAGAGCTACAACCCTCTCTCGTTTTCCAGCTTCTCCTGGAAGGGAGCTACAACCCCCTTAGTTCTTGTATTAGTTGAGATACTAGTACGCAGGCTGCTACCTGCAAAAGACTACAACCTTTTCTTCCTTCCAGGGACCACGTTTCATAAATTTTCAGACTGGATCCACAAATAACATCAATCAAACATCAAGAATTTCTACATCAACCAATCACCTTTTCACCAATCAAAACTGAATCAAAATAAACACTTCTTTGACGACTGTACCCAGATCATAATAACAGTAATCACACCCCACTTCTGAACCCAAAACACTGTAGCAATAAACAGAAGCAGCTAGAACATAAATCAAGAGATGTACGCTACTTCACTATTCAGAAACCTACTTGCATACGCTTCTGTGTCAATACCGACCTGCGTCTACGAGACTTTCCCTTACAAGAACAGCATGTATACGCGCCTTCGCTTCACTGAACCTACATACAGATCTATAAATTCATTCTTTCAAACATTCAGATATTAGTTAACCCAGATTATCAAATTTATAGATCAAGCGTGCACCACATATCACAGATCAAAATCATATAGAGATACCACTATTCCAGCCTTAAGATTTTGACTCATCAATAGAACTTATCCTTCTCCTTGTGCTCAGGTTCCTTCTTCATTCAGATCCAGATCTGCACCATAACCCAATCACAGTATTCCAGATCTAGCACTTTATCAGATATTCAATGATTCAGAAAATGCCTTGCCAAATGATTCCTTCCTCTTTTATAGCCTTAGGCCTTTCATAATACCACGGACCAAAAACCATAACAATTCAATACCATGGACCCAATACTTGGGATCAATACTTTTGGATGCAATACCATGGACCAAAACCATACGATAAAAAATTGTCGAACTAATACCATGAACCAACCATAATATTTCCCATGTTCGTGTGCTTTTCTTTGCATGAAAGTGCGTGAACTTTTCTCTTCATCAAAGGAACTTTTCTCTCCATGAAAGTGCGTGAACTTTTCTCTGCGTGAAAGGAACTTTTCTCTGCATGAAAGTGCATGAACTTTTCTCTGCATGAAAGTGCGTGAATTTTTCTCTTCACGAAAGGAACTTTTTTCTGCATGAAAGTGCGTGAAATTTTCTCTGCATGAAAGTCTGTGAACCAGAAAATAACTTTGCTGCACTATAATTTATCATCTCAGATGAGTGGGTTGCCATCAATTACAACATATGTATCATAATGCCAAAAATCTCCCCCTATGGACTTGATGGAAACAAAAACCAATCACTCTCCCCCTTTGACATCAAGGGCAAAGGGGCAGACTACCATACTCCCCCTGAGTATCTGCTAAAAACTCTGAACGAGCTCCCCCTTTGTATATGCTATGTGCTGAAATGTTGTCTGCAAAAAGATGTTCTAAAAGAAATAACATGAATCCATACATTATACGTAACCTTCCCATCATCAAGACTCATACATACATCCATCTCCCATCCAAGTGAGAATATACAATATAGACAAAACTCATTCATCCCAGGCATAGTGGGGAAACCAAAATAGGTCGTTACATGACCTTGATATGAAAAGAAGTACATGACATAGAGACAAGAACAACTATCAGCAGAA
>APFE030025696.1:12019-34576 GCA_000404065.3 Pinus taeda | reverse complement strand
AGTCTAAAAATAGACATAGTCTAAAAATAGACTTGCGCCAAAAATAGCCTGCGGGCCCACTTAGTGAAGGCGACTCTTTTCACTAAGCTCCATCATCTTGTTGCAATCTCAGCAAATGGTATCGATGATAGATGAGGAGTATACGACTAAGTTAATGGAGCTATTGAGGTATGTTGATGTAGGAGGTCAATTGAACAACAACCAGTCCCACGTTGACTTTCCTTTTTTGCACAGGTGATCCACTCTACATCATTAATCAAAGTGTGCTGGATCCAATGGTTCACAACGATATCGGCTAGGGAACTTGTGCGACACTTAACCGCCCTTACGGAGCCGATATGGTTTTTAAACTCTTAGTCTATAAGAGTTCGGGTCCAAATTTGAGATTATCATCTGATCATCTTAAAACCCGATATCCATTGGATAATGGAGTCCATCAAATCCTACGGCTAGCGGTTCTTCAACTAACACACGGGTTAAAAATGGGCCTAACCCCGCCGTTGACTGTGACCCAAAAGTGTGAATTTATGATCGACAGCTAAGATCGATTGTGGGTCTTCACCCACGATCAAGCCTTTTTGTGCTCTTCTACCCCTGCCATTAATACATAAACACATAAACATTGAGATTTACAATTAAAGTGTGAAAATAGGGAAAATACCCGATTTAGTTTCAGAATGCAAATACACAAAGGTAAACGAGAGTTTTTACCAAGATTAACACACAGATGCACACCTAATCAGATTCCTTCAATATAATAATAGTTATAGAGTCGTGGCCCTCTTGGCTCAATTACAACAATTTAACAGACCTTCGTTTCAATATCAAGACCCTCTCTATCACTCAACTCTCGCCTCTCACTCAAATCTCAATCATCTCAGCTAATCCCTTTTCATTACAATTTCTTCTCTTTTATGAGTCAAATCCTATTCTAACTACACTAACAACTCGATCTCTATTTTAATCAATCTAACAGTCAAATATCTATTTTTAGCTCTATTACACACCTATGCTAACAACTTATCCCTTAGTCTAAAATAAGATAATTTCCTAACTATTACAATAATGAAGTACAGATCATTTCCGAGAGATCCAACCCTCTCGACTAAAATTAACTTTTGACCACTCAGGTCAATGAAATTCAACTCATTGAGCCACAACATGTGAACAAACCATCACATTGTTGGCTAACTCCAGATGCTCCTGCATCATATGTACCATATCTTAAAGATGAAAAGGTTAAAGTTCATAGATTTGTCAGTGGATTGCCATTAACATTTAAGGATTGGATTGAGTATGATGAGCCTCATTCATTAGAGGAAGTTATTGGGAAATTGAAGCATTGTTATGAGAAGTCAAAATGTAAGACAAAATATTAGTAAGGTTGGAAAGGGAAAGAAAAATCTAAAGGTAAATGGCAGTCGAAAAGAACAAGGCCTCATAATGCAAAAGAGAAAGAGAATGTTGAATCATACAAGAAGTTCAGCGTAGATAGACAGGCACATGGGTCACAACAGCAGAATAGAGGTGATGGTGCTAAACAATTGAAGTGTTGGATATGTGGTAAAGAGCATATCAAGAGAGATTGTTCGTAGTATCAAGGTGGTAGGCCTTAGATTTATAGTGCACAAGAGGCACAGACTGTTGGGGATGTCAGGCAAGCATTCCTCGTATTTGTGCAACGCTAGATAATAAGCAGGCAAATTATGAGACATCTATCATTGAGATGGATGGTAAGGTTTGTGATCAAGTTGTTTCTATTTTGATTGAACCTTGATTTAATTATAGTTATATTAGTCCTGACTTGGTGGATAAGTGTGGTTTGAATAAAGAAGTGCATGCAGAATCTTAGCTAGTAAAGTTGGCTACAAGTACAAAGAAGAGAGTTCATCATTGGGTAAGAGCTTGTGCATTTGAACTGAATGGTATGCCTACATCAACACATTTGAATGTATTGTCATTGGGAACATACAATATGTTGTTGGGTATGGACTAGTTTTATATGCATAGGACCAAGGTGGATTATTATGACAAAGCCATTGAATGCTTGGATGACAATGGAGAGAAAATAATCTTACAGGGTAAGAAGAAGGAAACATCAATTAAGATGGTGACAACTATGCAAGCAAAGTGCAGTCGCAGAAAAGGGTGTGTATTATTTTCAGTACATATCCCTGATAAAAAAGGTAAGGAGAATGAGGATGCAGAGGTATTGAGAAGGTACCTTATTTTATAATAGTTTTAGGATGTGTTTCCAACAAAGATTTCAAATTTTCCGCCTCATAGAGAAGTGGTATTTTCTTTTAAGTTGATACTAGGGGAAGCACCAGCATCAAAGTCACCTTACAAGATGAGCACACCAAAGTTAGTAGTGTTGAAGTTGCAGTTGAAGGAAATGCTTGACAAGGGATCTACATTAGGCCAAGTGTATCCCCTTAGGGTGCACCGATATTGTTTGTGAAGAAGAAGGATGGTACTCTCAGGTTATGCATTGATTACAGACAGTTGAATAAGGTGACCATTAAGAATAGGTATCTGTTGCTGAAGACTGATGACTTATTTAATCAGTTAAAGGGAGCAACAATATTCTCAAAGATTGATCTGAGATCCGGATATCATCAGGTATGCATTAGAGAAGAGGGCATCTACAAAGCAACTTTCCAAACCAGGTACGAGTATTATGAGTTTTTTGTAGTTCCATTTGGTTTGACTAATGCTCCAACTACCTTTATGTGCTTGATGAATAGTGTGTTGCGTCCTTATCTAGAAAAGTTTGTTATTATATTCATTGATGACATCTTGATATATTTTAAGAATGAGGAAGAACATGTCGAGCATTTAGTAGCAGTATTGAGATTGTTGAGAGAGAATCAGGTGTATGCTAAGCTCAGTAAAAGCAATTTCTTTTAGACAAAGGTGCATTATTTGGGACATGTTGTTTCTAGGGAAGGCATAGCAGTGGATCCAAAGAAGATAAGGGCTATCATGGAGTGGGCAACGCCTAGAAATTTGGAAGAGGTAAGATCATTTACGGGGTTAGCAGGTGATTATAAGAGGTTCATCATGAACTTCTCTTGAATTGCATATCCTATTACACCACTGTAGAGGCAAGGTAAGAAATTTGAATGGACAGACGAATGTGCAGCAAGTTTTGAGCAATTAAAGTAGTTATTGACAAATTCTCCAGTGTTAAAGATTGTAGATCCAAACAAAGAGTTTTGTGGTATGTACAAATGCCTGCAATATAGGACTTGGTGGATTCCTTATGCGGGAGGGACAGATAGTGTGTTACAAGTCACAAAAATTGAATGAGCACAAGCATAACTATTTGACTCATGATCTTGAGTTAGCAGTTACCATTCATGCGTTGAAGATGTGGAGGTATTATCTTCTTGGAATGAGGTTTGTATTGATGAGTGATCACAGTGGGTTGAGGTACCTATTTGACCAACCGAGTTGTAGACGCTCTTAATAGGTGGATATAGGTAAATCACATTACAGCTATGAGTTCTTATGGGACAAATCTACAAGATCAGATCTTACAGGTGGGTCAGCGAGATAACAAGTACATGGAGCTCAGGCGCAGGTTACAAAAAGGTACATGTATAGGTATAGGTAGTGGTACAGGTGCACGGGATGTGGACTATCATCTTTCAATAGATGGCTTAATCAAATTTAGAGATAGGATGTATGTGCCAGAGAGTAGTGAGCTCAAGAATATTATCTTGAGGGAGTTTCATGGAAAACCATATTCAAGACACCCAAGATATCAGGAGACATTAACAATAGTGAAGAAGTTCTATTATTGGCCAAATCTGAAGAGGGATGTAGCAGAGTTTGTGGTTAGGTGCTTGGATTGTCAGCAGGTGTAGGCAAAGTGTAAGCACCCAAGTGGATTACTACAACCGATTATGGTTCCCAAGTGGAAATGGGAGGTCATTTCCATGGATTTCATTATAGGTTTGTCGAGGACATATAGACAACATGATTCCATCATGGTTGTGGTGGACAGGTTGACAAAGGTAAAGCACTTCATTCCAACGAAGACTATGTATTCAGCTAGTGATGTGACACATGTGTTCATCAAAGATGTGATCAGATTGCATGGTGTTCTGAGGAATATTGTGTCATACAGGGATGCTAAGTTCACTTCTATATTCTAGAAAGAGTTGCTTGCGGGTTTAGGTACAAAGTTGCCCTTCAGAACAACTTATCATCTGCAGATAGATGGACAGACAAAGAGGGTCTACCAGATATTGGAGGACATGTTGAGGATGAATGTGATGAACTAGTAGAGGAGATGGGAGGAGTATCATACATTGGTCAAGTTTGTGTTGGAAATAATACTGAAAGGGGGGGGTGAATCAGTATTATCTGGTCAATTATTTTCTTTTTCAAACCCAGAGCATATACGCTACTTCAGTTAGAGAAAACCGCGTATATATGCAACTACAGATAAGGAAACCCGTGTATACCATATAGACTTATAATTTAAAATATTCTACAGATGTTGAACATTAATCTGTGCATCAAGATCATATAAACAGTAACCAGGAACAGAAAAATGGAGCAGAAGACAATCACACACAAGAACACAAGATATAAGGTGGAAACCTAATGTGGGTGAAAACCACCTGCTGTAATATGTCTCTATCTTTTCAATTAGAAACTTCTTTTTACAATGATTTTGTACTGGTGCAGTCATTTACCAGTACGCAGGCTGCTACCTGTAGAGAGCTACAACCCTCTCTCGTTTTCCAAATTCTCTTGAAAGGGAGCTACAACCCCCTTAGTTCTTGTACTAGTTGAGATACTAGTACACAGGCTGCTACCTGCAGAAGACTACAACCTTCTCTTCCTTTCAGGGACCACGTTTCATAAATTTTCAGACTGGATCCACAAATAACATCAATCAAACATCAAGAATTTCTGCATCAACCAATCACCTTTTCACCAATCAAAACTGAATCAAAATAAACACTTCTTTGACGACTGTACCCAGATCATAATAACAACAATCACACCCCACTTCTGAACCCAGAACATTGTAGCAATAAACAGAAGCAGCTAAAACATGAATCAAGAGATGTACGCTACTTCACTATTCAGAAACCTGTGTACAGATCTATAAATTCATTCTTTCAAACATTCAGATATTAGTTAACCCATACTATCAAATTTATAGATCAAGCGTGTGCCACATATCACAGATCAAAATCATATAGAGATACCACTATTCCAACCTTAAGATTTTGACCCATCAATAGAACTTATCCTTCTCCTTGCGCTCAAGTTCCTTCTTCATTCAGATCCAGATCTGCACCATAACCCAATCACAGTATTCCAAATCTAGCACTTTATCAGATATTCAATAATTCAGAAGATGCATTGCCAAATGATCTCCTTCCTCTTTTATAGCCATAGGCCTTTCACAATACCACGGACAAAAAACCATAACAATTCAATACCATGGACCCAATACTTGGGATCAACACTTTTGGATGCAATACCACGGACCAAAACCATGGGATCAAAAACTGTCGGACTAATACCATGAACCAACCATAAGATTTCCCATGTGCATGTGCTTTTCTCTGCATGAAAGTGCGTGAACTTTTCTCTGCATGAAAGGAACTTTTCTCTGCATGAAAGTGCGTGAACTTTTCTCTTCATTAAAGGAAATTTTCTCTGCATGAAAGGAACTTTCTTTGCATGAAAGTGCGTGAACTTTTCTCTGCATGAAAGGAACTTTTCTCTGCATGAAAGTGCGTGAACTTTTCTCTTCATGAAAGGAACTTTTTTCTGCATGAAAATGCGTGAAAGTCCATGAACCATAAAATAACTTTGCTGCACTATAATTTATCATCTAAGATGAGTGGGTTGTCATCAAGTACAACATATGTATCATAATGCCAACAGAAAAGTGAGAGTAGGAAAGAGTTACCCCCAGTGCGAGAAGTGAAGGGATAAAGGCGAAGACGGCCAAACAATAAACACGGGTACCAAGGCTTGTCAGGAGTGGCTACAAGACCGATACCGGCCTACAAATCCCCATACCATTAGAAACCTCGTTGCTCAGGCCATGCCGATCAGGTCATGGCGTTCCGTTCCTACTCCTTCCTCTTCCTTTCCTTTGCCATGTAGGGGCATCATTCCTCTCGGGTTTCTTCAAAATTATTTGGTGTCTTTCAAACAATAATGATATAAAATCATTATTATCCTTTACCAGTCTGATCTCCTATATTTTCACTTTACAATGATTTTTAAATCACCTCAATCAGAATCCCAATAAAAAATTATATAAGTTTAAGCTATCCTAATTTGGAGATTGTCCTACTAGGAAACATTTCTCTCTATGTATCTCTGAGATTTCAGCGCTTCTGAGTTTGAAATTTTGGCATGTAGTACTTAGTATGTCTTATTTGAAATTCCAAAAACTTAATGAAAATTTGATGTGCCTAAGAAACTCATGGTAACTTTCCCAAAAATTGTTGATTTTTGGCCTTCTCTAGAGAGCGAACTTGTACTACATACCAAGTGTACAATTTTTCAAAGATTCTATTAAAAAATTTACCTGAAATTTTGTGATCTATGTTCTTGCTAATGCACTTAGTTGCACTCAATTTGAATATTTATAGAAGTAGACATGCTTGTTTTATCCAAAACATGTGTTTGATACTAGCTTTGTGACTAGTACAAAATCCCAATTTTAATAATAAGCTATAAATTAAAAAATTATAGTGAAACAAAACCTTAATTTTTATCACAAGTACTTCACTATTTCTCCTCGAGACTCTAAGAATTTAATAGTTTGAAACTTCGGGAGAAAAATGTTATAATGAAAATACCGTGATGATTTATTTGAAATTGATTGCAAGACTAGTCACAAACCCTAAGTTCCATATGATATATTTAAGAAAGTATAATGAATCAAAATCTAAAATTTTAATAAAATGTACCTTTATATTTATTCTCACTCTCTTCAAAATTTTGTTGTTAGCAACTTCGAAAAAAAAAATTATAGAAAAAAATTCCAAGATGAATCATTTAAAACTGATTTCAGGGTTAATCACAATCTCTAACTTCCATACACTATATCTATAAAAATATAAATGACCAAAAATAAAAAAATTTGACCACCTGTACCCTAATATTTCTCCTCAATATCCTCAAAATTGCACCATATGAAACTTCCAAAAAGAAATTACAATGAAGATGCCAATATGAATTACAATGAAGATGCCAATATGTCTTGACTAAAGGAGAAAATCCTAAGATTGTATACTTTTGATACCAACTATTATGATATGAATCCCTAAACTATCATAAGTTGTCAAAAGTACACACTATATACACCAAATTGATCATGGGGTACAAACCCTAATATAGATAAGAAAAATAAGCTACATAATAACTCAAATAATAAGAGAGCCTCCTCCAAACACTACAATATGCATATTTGTAACCATGTTTATATATCAACTTCTAAGAGAGATCAAACCTCTTGAGGTGCAAACCTTTCTTCAAGTTTTACATTCTAATAGAGGTTCGCACCTAAAAGAAATGATACCTCTCAACACTTGATAGATTTGAGATTAACATGGATCTATGATGGTAATTCCAAATCACATTTCCTTAATAATGACTACATGATCTCCATATATACATATTCAAACAATAAATGTGGTCTCATTATTATTAGGTCAACCCTATGACATATACATTTAACTCCATATATACTCTCTTCCCTCTCCTCCTCCCCCTACCTCCCCCCTAGAATCATATCATACAATTAAACTTATATATGCCCCCACAGGGGTCATATCAATTATGAACTCCTCAAAACTCAATCCCCTATCTTTGTTGTCTTTGTTGGCCAAAAAAATTGGGTGAGAGGGCTACCCAAATTCCCCCCCCCCCTTTTCAAGGTCAAAGACCCAGACATCCCCCCTTTTTGGTAAGCATGATCCCCATGCTAGGGACATGTTTCTCCATGTGTTTCCCCATGTTTCACAAAATGGGGGGCATGTGGAAACATCTCTCAAGGTACCCTTTACATTGAGAGAGTGGAAAGCGATGAGGGTATGCCCCCTTCCTTAGGGGACTTGCAACTCAGTCTTAGAAATACTTACATGAATTTTGGAATTGTACAAGTTGCTCAAGGATCCACGTTGGCAAAATAGACTAGTTATGAGCCTATCGCTTAGGGATCATTCTAATACACTAGGTAGTATAATATTGAGCACCTAACAAAGCAATTTTATTATAGGCATTGCACAAGTCCATAAACATTAATGAGAGGCTAGAACGCAATACACTCTTATAGGTACATCTCAACTTTGGGCCTATTAAGCACTAAGAGGCATAAAACAAACCATTGGAATGCATCTCTTCTTTCTCTCGATGTATCTCTACAATTTGATCACTTTTGAGTATGAAATTTTGACCCATGGGACTTTGTTATGTCTTATTTAAAATTTCACAAGTCTAACTAAAATTTGATGTGCCTAAGAAATTTATGCTAACTTTCCCAAAATTGTTGATTTTTTGTCTTTTTCTAGAAAGTGAACTTGCACTACATATCGTGCCCATCTTTTCATAGATTCTTTAAAACTTTTTCATGAAAATTTGGGATATGTCTTCTTGCTAATGCAATTCATTTCACTCAAGTGGAATATGTATAGAGGCAAATATGTTTGTTTCACTCCAAACACAAGATTTGAGACTAGATTTAGGACTAGTCAAAAACCCTTATTTTAATAGGCCATAAATTACAAAATTATAGTGAAACGACACATGAAACTGTTATCATAAGTACTTCATTATTTCTCATAGGGACTATAATGCAGGAAAAAATGACATTTCCTACAACTTGGCTTCTAAGTCATAGAGACTTCTATTTAATTTGGAACCTCAATAGGTTCTACCCAAATTCCATCTTGATCTAGCTGGAATTCCAAATGGGAATTCTACTAAGCTCTAAACAAGTTCTATCAATCTCGTTTACTTCCTTTACACTTTGTCACACAAATGAATTGTTTTCCAATACATATTACATGCACAAATTCTACTATTCACTACACTAATTATTATTCATCACATCTCAAAACATTTAACATAACACACAATAATACAAAGAGTCATACACAGAGCCTTCGGCGAATCTGCATTGCCATTAAGCAAAGTAAAACTATACATGCATAAACTCAAAATCATACATTTCTCTCTTGGCTTGATTCCACATTGATTTGGCCATTAGTTCTAATTGTTCGTAGGCTTACAACAAATAGCATTACAAAACACTAGATTTTCCTACATGCTAAAAGCACTCCAATAGTTCCTAATATCTCTAAGCTTTTCTTCAACTTATTAACTACTTTTAAGATTATGCCAAGATTTTTCACCTATAATCTCTTATGATTTATTTCCTAAATATCTCATGCCTTAAAAAACATATTTTCTTGGAAAATATCTTATATACTCAATATTATCTCTATCCATAGTTATTTTAGAAATAAAAAAATTAAATTATTTACATAAGGAAATAAAATTATTTTTACATGTTGAAACCCGGTTTGGAGCTTTGTCTCCAAAAAGCTTGATGATTTGGAAGCTCCAATGCTCATGCATTAGACTTAGAGAATTTCACAATTTGAAACTTCTATTTAAAAAGTTTACAATGAAAATATCAAGATAACTCATTTGAAACTGATTAAATTCTTTTTTAGAAAATTCCAAGATGAATCATTTAAAATTGATCTTGTGATTAGTCACAAACTCTAACTTCCATAGACTATATCTCTAAAAATATAAAGAACCAAAACGAAAAATTTTGACCACATGTACCCTATTATTTCTCCTCGATATCCTCAAAATTTTACCATTTGAAACTTCTAAGAAAAAGTTACAACTAGAATGCAAAGATGTATTGACTAAAGGAAAAAACCCTAAGATTGTATGTTGTTGATACCAATTGTTATGATATGAATCTTTAAAATATCATAAGTTGTCTAGAGTACACACCATATACACCAAATTGATCATGAGGCATAAACCCCAATATAGATAAGAGAAACAAGTTACATAATAACTCCTTAAATAATAAGAGAGCCTCTTCCAAATACTCCAGTAGTCATATTTGTAATTATGCTCAACTTGGAGTTGGCACATGGTGTATGTATATGTATATATAAAAGCCAACAAAGATCCATGTTAACCTCAAATCTATCAAGTTACAAGAGAGATCAAACCTCTCGAGGTGTAAACCTTTATTCAGGTTTTGTACTCTAAAAAAAAATGCACCTCAAGAGATTTGATCCCTCTCAACCCTTAATAGATTTAAGATTATCATGGATCTATGCTGATACATCCAAATCACATGTCCTCAATAATGACTACATGATATTTATATATGCCTATTCAAATATTACACGTGGCTCCTTTATTATTAAGCTGACCCTATGACATAGACATTTAACTCCATATATAACCCCCTTTAGAATCATATCATACATTTAACCTTATATATGCCCCCCACTAGGGTCATATTAATTACAAACTCCTCGAAACACAATACCCTATGTTTGTTGTCTTAAAGGGTTGTTGGAGAGAAAATTAGGTGAGAGGGTTGTGCAAATGCTCCACTTCTCGAGATTGAACACCCAGACACACCCCTTTTTGGTAACCATGCTCCCCACATTAGGGAGATGTTTCTCCATGTGTTTCCCCATGTTTCCCAAACAAGGGACAGGGGAAAATATTTTCCAAGGCACCACACCCCCCCCCCCCCCCAACATCTAGAGTGTGGAAAGTGACAAGGGTGTGCCCCCAACCTTACGGGACTTGCAACTCATACATTTAACTCCATATATACTTGCCTTAAAATCACATCATACATTTAACTTTATATATGCCCTCACTAAGGTCATATCAGTTACAAACTCCTAAAAACCCAATACCCTATGTTTGTTGTCTTAAAGGGTTGTTGGACAGAATATTGGGCAAGAGGGTTGCCCAAATGCCCCCTTTTTGAAGTTAAACACTCAGACACCCCCCTTTTTGGTAAGCATGCTCCCCAAACTAGGCACATGTTTATCCATGTGTTTCCCCATGTTTCCCAAAAAGAGGGGCATGGGGAAACATTTCCCAAGGCACCTCCTACATCCAGAGTATCGAAAGTGACGAGGGCGTAACCCCCCAAGGGACTTGCAACTCAATCGTAGAAATACTTACATGATTTATGGAATCATATAAATTGCTCAAGGATCCATGTTGGCAAAACAAACAAGCGATGAGGCTATCACTAAGGGATCATTCTCATACACCAAGTAATACATGAGTGAGCACCTAACAAAGCAATGTTTCTATTGTAGGCATTAAACAAGTCGAAAAACATTAATGAGAAGCTAGTTTGTAATATACAAGTATAGATGCATCTCAACATTGGGCTTATTGAGCATTAAGATGGATAAAGAAAAATTGGAATGTATCCCTCCTTTCTCCTGATGTATCTTTGCAATTTTAATACTTTTGAGTCTGAAGTTTTGCCCTACAATCATTTGATCTGTCTTATATGGAACTCCACAATTCTAACCAAAATTTGATGTGCATAAGAAATTTATGGTAGCTTTCCCAAAAATTGACTGTTGGTCTTTTTTAGAGAGCAAACATGTAATATATATTATGTGTCAAATCTTTTAAAGATTTTTTTAGATATTTACCTAAAATTTTGTGGTTTTTCTTCTTCCTAACGCAATTAGTTGCACTCAATTTCAATATTTACAAAAGCGGATATATTTGCTTTTTCCAAAACAAGTTTTTGAAACTAGCTTTAGGACTATTAACAAACCCTAATTTTAATAGGCTATAAATTAAAAAATTACAGTGAAACAAAACTTGAAATTTTTATCACAAGTATTTCGCTATTTCTCCTTGGGACTCTAAGAATTTCATGGTTTGAAACTTTTGTATAAAAAGTTTACAATGAAAGTATCAAGATGACTCCTTTAGAACTACTTTGAAGACTACTCACACCCTAAGTTCCATATGATATATTTAAGAAAGTATAATGAATCAAAATATAAATTTTAATAAAATGCACCTTAATATTTATTCTTAGTCTCTTCAAAATTTTGTTGTCAACGACTTCCAAAATAAAATTATAGCAAATATTCCAAGATGAATCATTTAAAAGTGATTTTGAGTTTGTCACAAACTAAGACTTCCATAGAGTATATCTTTAAAAATGTAAAGAACCAAAACTAAAAATTTTGACCACATGTCCCTTGATATTTCTCCTCGATATCCTTAAAATTTCACCATCTAAAACTTCCAAGAAAAAGTTACAGTGAAAATGTCTTGACTGAAAGATAAAATCCTAAGATTGTATGCTTTTGATACCAAATGTCATGATCTGAATCCTTGAAACATCATAAGTCATCTAGATTACACACCATATACACCAAATTGATCATGGGCCACAAACCACAATATAAATAAGAGAAATAAGTTACATATTAACTCTTTAATTAATAAGATAGCCTCCTCTAAATACTTCAATATTCATATTTGAAACCATGCTCAACATGGAGTTGACACATGGTGTATGTATATGTATATATAAAACTAGAGTAGATCCATGCTAACCCTATATCTATCAAGTGCTAAGAGGGATCAAACCTCTTGATGTGCAAACCTTTCTTCAAGTTTTGCACTCTAAAAATAGTTTGTACCTCAAGAGGTTTGATCTCTCAAGATGCTTGATAGATTTAAATTAACATGGATTTACCCCAGTACCTCCGAATCACATGTCATCGTTAATGACTATATGATATTCATATATACCTATTCAATTATTACACATGTCGTCCCTTTATTATTAGGCCAATCCTATGACATATACATTTAACTCCATCTATGCTCACTTTTAGAATCATATCATACATTTAATCTTCTATATGCCCCCGCTAAGGTTGTATCAACTACAAACTCCTCAAAACTTAATCCCCTATCTTAGTTGTCTTAAAGGGCCGTTGAACAGAAAATTGGGTGAGAACGCTGCCCAAATGCCCCACTTTTCGAGGTTGAACACCCATACACCCCACTTTTCAGTAAGAATGCTCCCCACACTAGAGACATGTTTCTCCACGTGTTTCCCCATGTTTCCCAAAAACATGGGCATGAGGAAACATCTCCCGAGGCACCCCCTACATCTAGAGTGTGGAAAGTGACAAGCATGTGCCCCCCCCCCAGGGGACTTGCAATTCAGTGTTAGAAATACATACGTGAATTGTGGAATCATATAAATTACTCAAGTATCAATGTTGGAAAAACATACTAGCTATTAGCCTATCACTAGGGGATCATTCATATACACCAAGTAATACAAGATTGAGCACCTTACAAAGCAATGTTTCTATTGTAGGCATTGCATGAGTCTAAAAACATTAATGAGAAGCTAGTTCTTAATATAGCAGTATAGATACATCTCGACTCTAGGCCTTTAAGAACTAAGATGGATCTAAGAAACAATTAGAATGTAAATCTTCCAATGCTTATAATATGTTGAGTGAAAATAGATCTACAATGATGTATGTTTTCTCCTCTTACAATAGTTTATCCGATTTGGTTTAGAAGATCTTGAGCGAAGATGGATCTACAGTGGGGTGTGCTTTCTCATCTTCAAATAGTTGACATGATTTGGTTTTTTTATATATATTTGTAAATGAGTACTACTTGTCCCACATTAGATTTGTTATTATCAAGTTCTATTTTGTATAACATATTATTTAGGTCGATAAAAACACTAAATGGCACCAGAGAGAATTGCCTCAATTTCCTTTTCTTCCAGCAATTTATTTGATTTTGCTTGTTCATATATATATATAATGAGAATTGCCTAAATTTCTTGTCTTTCAATATTTGATTTGATTTTAGTTTTTATAGTGTTTTATATAAATCTATAAAAATAAATTCAGATCCATTATTCAGAAGATAAGGGAATTAAGACAATTTTCTTTGGCACAACTCCTTATATATTTGTGTATGTCAATTGGGTATGGCTTGGGTAGTTGAGAGGAGTGTTATCCTTTCTATTTAGGATCAATTCTTACAAATGACAAGTTAAGTTCTTAATGAGTATATTGTCGTCTTAACCATAAGCCCTAAAGAATCTAGTTTACACTTGGTACTATCATCACAATACATATAAGTCTTAGTAGGTTTCACCGAAATATATATTTAAAGAAAAGTAATGTACAATTTGAGTGAGTCTAATAGTTAAAAACATGTGTTTTCTCCTTAGAGACATCATCTTCAATTTTGAAAGGCATACGATATGTACATGTTACACAAGCTATTGTTAGTTGATATTTGTGTGGCACTAGCAAGGTAGCACCAAATTGCATTCTTTCTTTCAGGCTAAAGAGGGGAATGTACTTAAAAAGAGTCAATTGGTTCTGGTCGGAGGAATTGAGAGGAGTGTTATCCTCTCCACCCAAGATCTATTCCCGTAAGTGACACATTGAGCTCTTAATGAGTATATTGTTGTATTAGCCATGAGCCTAGAAAAATCTTGTTTACCATAGGTACCATCCCTAGACAAAGGGGAAGTGGCTAATGGGTTTATTTGAGGTCACAGCCAAAACAAACACCAAATTGGTGTATAGCAACCTTTTGTTTATGGGACAAGGGACTCACCTCTCTGCAATGATTTGACTGCTGAAGTCTATGAAGGTGTGCATACTCTACCTCATCTAGATTTGAACTTGTGGCATCGTAAGAGGAAACACATATATTAACTATTAGGCCTATGAATGATTATCACTTAGCACATATTATATTTATTATTACCGTACTTTTATTTTTTACAACATTATATTAGATCGACATGCATTGACATTGGCACTATAGACGTTACAATGGGATGGACATTACAATCTATTCAATTCTGGACTGTAAAATGCACCTTGCTTCTCTCGATGCAACAATATAAATTGCAAGATAGCCCTACCATAACTACACTTTATCAGCCATTCATTATAAGTTAGCAATTTCTTGCAATCCTAACATCCTCCCTGCAATACAACTCCAAATGATGATTTGAATCTCTCTCCAATTTGCTAGAATCTCGTTCACTGCTTGCTCCCTTTACTGCATTGACAACTCTACAATTCTATTGGTTTAGGCTTTCACAGTGTGTTAGTTTTTTGGTAATTTAGGGATTCACTCTGTTCAAGAAACAAGCGTAGATCAGGAATGCCTAAAAGATAAACGCCATCATCAAAACAGCAAAACGCCATCATCAAAACAGCAAAACATAGACAGATCATGAATGCATAAAAGATAGATGACAATCTGTACATCTAGCATTCTCGATCTATATATCTTCTGTTGTCTTAATGATGAATCACATATCATGGGTCCAAAATGTTGATTTGTTTTATGAACACAGTGAATCCCGAAACATAGACCAATCAGGAATGCAAAAGAGATAGAAGGAAATCCATGCATCTACCAAATATGCATTCTTGATCTATCTATCTTTTGCTGTCCTGATAATGGAACACATACCACGTTGATTCATGTTTTTTGAACAAAGTGAATCCCAAAACTACCAACAACTCTACAGTTAATTGACATGGAAACCTCATGTCCATTTAAACAGTCTTAAAAATCTTCAAGTGAATACAGTCAAATCAGAAAATAAATTTGAATTGATAAAATGCTGTGTAGACTTTAAAAATGCTTCCAAGAGACTAACATGAGAACGGAAAGGAAGTACACCCTAGTATTTTGCAAAGACTATACACTGGAACTTAAGGCTTTTGTTGCAGTTTAACTAGACATTCACCAGTATCAGCTTAGCATTATTTTCAAAGCATAATATATACTGAGGTAAAAGGACATTTGAATTGTGCTTTAAGCTCTAAACAACTGTGTTGATACAACTGTCATAGTGGGTTTTACTCTCTTTAAACAGAATCTCCAGCAAGTGAAAGCCTACCCATTGCCTTCAGTCAGAACCCTTGTACTTGGAAGTTTCCACATCATTAGGTCCCATCCAACCTTTCTTCCCTGCTAGTATTTATCCATCTTAATGCCCTACGCATACATGGCTGATAAGCCTATGCAACAGCATGACCAGAATAGCTGACAAGATATCCTAGTAAAACACATGATATTGAGAGGAGCAATCATTCTTCACCAAACCATAGAAAAGCAAAGCAAAAGATACAAATGGTTGAAAAAACAAAGCAGCTACTTCTTCTGTCAATTACATTTTTAGAAAGTTGATATACATTAGAAATGCTTACATACATGGAGAAAATAAAAATATGAGTTGAAGAGCTAACTTGAAGCTTGCTGGACTGTCTAGTCTTTTAACGTTCAAACAACTTACTACAAGAAGCAGTATTTAAATACACCTATAACTAAAGCGACAACCTGAAACAAAAGAAAAAGTTGAAGCTCCAAAATTATGGCATAGACTGCCCGACAAAATTTCCTGACCAAAAAAAGCTTACCAATAAGCAAATACCCTAAAATATTTTCCTATAAAAGACAACACTATTTCTATGAGTTAGAATTCAGTATTTGCATCCTCGTCAAGCTAGTAGGATAACATGTATTGAATCTACTAGTCAAGACGGAGCAACAACAATTTCTAGGACCAGGACAGCCAGAAAGTTTAGTAGCTTCTTTCTGAAACCCACTTGTCCATGCAGTGAAATAACATATTCAGACATTCCCTGCTCCATTACTCCTTAATCATAATTCAAAACAACAAAGAACCTAAAGTAATAAAAAGGTTGTGTCATTATTTTTTCAACTGATTTTCCTAGAGTAAGAGATGAAACTATATTTTTTCTTACAGAGACACTGTTCACAAGAAATTCTTTTATAAGATACCATCCGAGTCCAACAAAAGCAAGTTGGAAACACGATTTAAAAACTGACAATTGAGCCCATTGAGGCTCCCAAACCTGATATTTATCTGAGAGGATTCAAAGCCACTTCCTCAGTACTCCAACCTTTTTGTCTCCCGTCAAAAACCTGGGAAGATTAAGAAGAGAGTTCACCCTTGTAACACCATCAAGAGCAGACCATTCCTCATCATCACCAGTGGAAATACACTCAACAAGTTTTCTCTGGGATTCTGTTCTCTCTGGGCCCTTCGGTTCCTTGGAGCTCTTGACTCTGTTTAAATTTTGAGAAACATCATTCAGATCATTAGCATTCCTGACTGTGTTTGCACGCTCTAAAGTGGGGTTATTTGTCTCACTGAAGTCTTCTGTGTTCTTGTCCAAATCTTTACGTGAATCTGTAGCTGACACTGAAGTGATCTCTTGTGGCACTGCTTGACTAGTAAGGCTCTGTGCCACTGCAGTTTTTGATTTTGGCTCAGATGGTAGAGAATTATTGAGAAAAAGACAGACCGCTGCACAATCATCCACTTTGGAAGTTGGATATTTTAACCTCCATGCTCGAACAGCATACTCCACCAAAGCTCTGGCTGCAGTTGTTTGGGAAGGTGCTGATGCCACAATTTCCACAACCTCCTTATTAGACAATACATCCCAGACCTGCGGAAAATTTGTAAAGATCAAATACTGATTTCTAAGGACGTTTAATTTGCACAAACAGGATGAGTATTAATGATAAATTTAAAATTTGCAATCAGAATCTTAGCATACCCCATCCGTAGCCAGTACAATGAATTCATCTCTTTCAGTTAAACGATGGTAAGAGACATCAGGCACAGAGATCAGGCCAAAGTCCTTCAGACAGAAATCACCAAAAGCTCTAGCCATAGCCAGCCCAGGGGAATCATTATGAGGCAACCAAACACGTGCTACCTCAGGCTCATCATGCAATGCAAAAACTCGCCCTTTGCATTGTCGAATCCTCTCAGCTTCCCCTGAATAACAGTGAAAAGCAGGATCAGGCTTTAATGTACAGATTATCAATCCATATCAATACAAATAAGGTGTTTCCTATTCACTAGTTCTGAATTGATGTTATTCCAAAGGTCAAGTATTACGTGGTAGCAATAAACAAGGTGGATGAAACTCCATTAGAAAAGAATTATGCCCTCTTTTACAGGGATCCCAATTCCCAAATGCTTCCAAGGTTAGCTAAAGGCACTGACAACATATGAACCACAAGTTAAAATCCAAATATATCTGTAAAGACTTATAAAGTCTGTAATTATTCTAGAAAACAGGTCAAGTAAAAATTTCATGCAGTGCACTGCATGAAAATTTATTGTAGGATTGCATCACGTTCTTTTACAAATTCTCAAAAAAAATGTACATTGTTCTTATTGCGGTTAAGACAAGTAATGTAAGTTTTTGAAAACATACCTTTCTACAATGAAAGCCAAGTCAAAGATAAAAACCAATAACGTTGAATCAGAAAAATCCTTTTCCAGATTTCCGTTTTCTTAAAATATGATAAAAATGCATTGTCCAATGTCCAGAGGGAACAAAAATTCACTCTCTTACACTCGGGGAAGAACAATGTCCTGAGTGTTATTCTTTCATCTTTGCCCCATGACAGTTTTGACTCTTGAGTGTTTCAGATGATAAAAACGTAGACCAGCTTCAAAATAAAATCCCTTGGTTTGTTTCAACTATTAATAAGGTTTTCTGTCATTTTAACCTCGATGAAAAGAGAAAACGTTCACATATCTTAGATCTATGATCACAAAATAGGTATAAGTAGAGTAGAATACAACTATGCATGAGAGAAAACAGGAACACCTACCCGGGAGATTGGGTTTCAAATCCACAGTCAACTGCACTGCAGACAATGAATTGTCTTGAACTCTCGTACCCAGAACTGCTCTTGAGTCTCCAACATTTCCGATTACCAAGTCTTGTCCCTGGTCGATAATGGGAGAAAAAGGTAATAAATTAGCCCACAAATATACTTCTTTGTTTTAATTTATGTCAATAATTGGAAACAGGAAGAGGTGACCGAATTGTATTTATGAAATGGTAGAAATGCATCTGTTATATCTGTTGCTTCTATATACAATGTTACTTACAACAGATATTCTTAATCCTTACCTGCTTCACCAAAGTTACTGCAGTAGTTCCACTACAAAAGCAATCTATTGAAGGATGCAGCCTCAACTCCTTATCCATCACTTTGAAGGCTTTCAGAAATGACTCTTTCAATGTCAAAAATATTTCTGGGCACTTCTCCCTCTCTTCCATATTTGTTGACTCCCTCCATTCATCGTCCATGGTAACTGATAGTGATTCCTCAGAATTCATGCTTCCCACAGTGCTATTAGCCTCTTTGATGCTGTCATCATCCTTAATCTCTGCTTCCCATTGACTGCTCAGCTTTGATGGCAGTGAATCCCTCACCTTCTTCGCAACTAGATGGCCAAAAGGGCCATGCCCATCAAATACTCCACAGAAAACCGTGTCCCTTCTAGAACCGAAGTCCTGCAAGAAAAGATTAAGAAAATATGTTCATGGCTGTAATAAGTTAACATCAAAACTTGCCACCTTGCCTCTAGAATGATTACTATGTCTACATCAGATTAGTGAACAATCAGTTTGCTAACGGGGAACACCGCATAACATCTACAAGATAATCACTTTTTCATTGAGTAGGTCAGTTGACAAGACAATCATTCATGCTAACTAGATATCAGACTTACAATACCACCACTTGTGTCAAGGGGGTATAAGACTTTCAAAAGAAACAAATCTTATACCATTTCAATCGGATTTCCAATTTTCAAAATAAGCACTCATGCATTGACTTTGTTGAACAGCACCCGTATTGTTAAAATCTAAATAAGAATCAATCTAAAATAATAAGATCAACATATTCAGAAAGCAATCCACATGTGCATCCAGTGTATCCAGTGTAAGATCAACAGATTCAGAAGTCAATTGGGTTTATTTTGGCTCGTTGCGAGGAGTGATGGGATCTTCCCCACCCAGGTTCAGTTTTCGCAAGTGACATGATGAAGATGCAATGTTTTCAAGCCTTTTAGTTGAGAATGAATAGTCTTTGGAGGACCGGCACATGTACATTCCTCATATGGAATATAAAAATATTCTCCACATGAAAATCAACAAAGTCAGAAAGCAATCCACATGTACATCAAATAATCATTAGTGTTGTTTATAGAATCTTCTGAATGCACTGCATCTATATTTTAAGTTTCGACATTTTGAACCAGACTAGTGTAGTTCATCATCAAGAGAGATTAGTAATTTGTGAAGACATCTGAATTAAAATCCTCAGTGTGTCAATCTGGAGTTAGATTCTAAATACACTCTAATATCCATTAGGCAATCTATTTGCAAGGCCATGTACATATAGTGTTTTGTTCATCAGATAATTGCTGGTGTATCAATCTGAAGTTAGATCGTAAATCCGCACCCATGTCCATCAGGCAATTTATTAGGAAGGCTGTCACTCACATAACCCCATTAATAATATAGATATAACAAAAATACCAGGGATATCATCTGCTAGCCTTGAAAAGGGGTGGGGTTTCACAAATCTAATATAAATATTTGACAAGCCACTTCATAAACCTATTCGACTATCAGAATTGACAAGAGTGATTGCTGTGTAATGCCTAGGGTAGAACAACTACCAGTCAAACGGTCATGTTGGTTGGAATCATTCACATCTGCGATACGAGATTTGTTAATTCAACATCAATTTTATCATTGGGGGGGTGAGAATAGAATTGTAAAACAGATATAGATTCATTTCAATGGGTAAGTCATTTCAATTTCACAAAATGAATTTGCAAATCAGTCAATCATAAGATCAGAGCAGAGGCTGAATCAGCCATTATCAATAACCCTTATCACATTCAATCTGACTTTTTTGAATTGACAGGTAAAAGAAAAGAAGGGAGACTAAGAGAAAACTATACCTCCCAGACAAGCATGGCATCCTGATTGGTTCCCTTTCGGCCTTGCTGCGTAAACATGCAAGCAACATTGCTGGCACCATTGGCAAACATCCTGCCAGGAATCCTACTGATCTGCTCATGTGCTTTCTCTTCAGCAGCCGAATTCGGCATGTTAGACATATTTCTCTTGTTTCTCCTCCTCCTCCTCACACTGGCTCTAGGTGTGGAAGCAGACCGAGGAAGAGTACTCAGACTCCTCCCATCAGAAGATATACAGGACCCCATTCTAAGGGCCCTGAGGATACTGAATATGCACTCCAGGACCAAACCAGGTTACAAACACCGAAAAAAAAGGTGGTTTTTCTGCAACCCCCTGCTTCTCCTAAATAAAGAATCACTGCCAAGGATTCACGCTTTCCGGATCAAAAATAAATCATACAACAGATGTGTAGGCCCATGAACGCCTCTATGGTGCAGAGATCAGAGACACCCAGATAAGGATCGTCAACCAAAAATTTCATATGATTCTGAATGAATCTTTATGTCGAGTAAAACCAAAGGGTACATAAGTAAATAGTAATGAGGAAATACAGATATTTGGCATTCAAAATAGCCTATTGGGTGCTAAAAAATACCGTTGTTAATGTTACAGAAAAAAGGTCAGCAGGATTTCCCCTTCCCTAACAGAGGGCCCATGTCCTTAAATGATGGGGCACAGATGGCCCTCATGCTCTCCTTCCACAAGAGCCAGATGGGTAGCAAAACTGGCTTGTCCTGATATTTCTACACAGATTACACACAACAGTAAATATTTGGACCTCAGAGAGGGCCTAATGGTCCAAAAATGTCATAAATGAGAAATTGATGATGGGTACGTCTCGTTTTCAAACGGGTGTCTTTTATATCAAAAAATCCATCCTGGGGATTTTGTAATTTTATAACAGGACGAAGGACTCAAGCCTGAACCCATTTTGGCGCCATGGAGACTGTAGCGATGTGCGCAGTAAGGGAATACAGCTCAAATTGGTGTCCTTTATATCAAACTGGGTATCACTTAATCAAAATGGGTCTCTGTTAATTCTATCAGGGGGCTGATGGGCTCAATCTTGAACCAGTCTGGAAGCCCAGGGCACCAGAGAAATGAATTACTTTCGGGCATTGGTAATTTGGTAATAAAGACGAAGGGGACAAAATGGAGTGGAGTGTATCTGTGCAATCAGATAGTGTGCATTAAGAAATTCCAGAGGTTGTTGGATTTCATGAAATCATCCTCGATCCAGCCTGCAAAACAATAAAGTATCCAGGATCTACAAAGTTTCCCACTCGGATAAGATGAAGCCTGTTATCTGCCTGTTAAATTGATTAACTTTGGCGAGGTCCGTTATCTGCTTGTTAAATTAATTAACCTTAACTAAACGTGGTGGGTGCATATATTTAACTGCCAGTACCCCATTTCTGTCGGCAGCCACGCTTAAAATACGAACCTTTGCGATCAAACAAAAATAAGAATAATGAGACACGGTTGGTAAAGTTTATTAAAATTCGGTTGAAAGTTAATTTTCAAGTCGTCGTGGTGAGACGAGTATTATTATTATTTATGGGTTGTTCTACATTATAATTAAAAAATAATAATAATAATAATGGTTAATTAAAATATTTTA
>APFE030025694.1:86193-114751 GCA_000404065.3 Pinus taeda | reverse complement strand
CAGTGTTTCAAGAAACGGCCGAGTCAACATTGACTCGGCCGAGTTGGTCCGTTTCAATAGCCTGGGCATCGACTCGGTGAGAAACCCGGTTCGGACGGCCGAGTCATTGCTGACTCAGCCGAAACGGACCGAGTCCGACATGAAACGGCCGGGTAGCATTGTTCGGTAATTGCAATATTTGCAGAAGGCAAGCATTTTGAACTGAGCAAGTCAGCATTAAATAAAGTATATCTAGAAGATATGCATTCAAGCCTGAATGTATCTGAATCTTTTAAGATCTGACTCTGTAGATTAGAAATGTAATCTATTAGATGAGTTTGTATACTCGAAATATTTGGCATTTAATGTTACAGGAATTTTCCACAACTTCAATGACACAACTTATGATAAAAAGTAAGTTACAATTTCCTTTCAATTTCCAATGAACATGGAATTTGGAGACCAAATGCTATCTTAAAGTATTATCCATTTTGATTTTTTTTTTTATACTTTTAATGTTTGAGGGAATCTATGATTGAATTTCCTGTAATGAGATCAAGAAGTGTTTAAACCACCTGCGTATGAGTGCAGATTTGAAAATATTCAATTCATATAACAAGAGACATAAAAGAATCCAGACAGGTAACATCTCATAAATATATCACAGTTTTAAAACATTTTAAAATTTGTAATTTTAATAAATCTTAGAATTTGTAATCTTAATAAATCTTATGATAGCCTGAAGCTAAATTCTACCTTTCCTTCCAAATAAAAAATATCATCAATAGATGTGCACCAACAAATACTTATTTACCAAAATCTTCAAAATTATGTTTTTTTATAAAAAAACTAAATATTTAATGTATTTTTTACAACGACCGAGTCATTGAAAACGAGCCGGCCGAGTCATTACCGTTTCGGAGTCGGAGTCGGAGTCATTGCTCGGCCGAGTCGGAGTCAGAGTCAGAGTTTTAAAACTATGATTACAGACAATGCACTTGTTTGCAAGAATGTTGGCATGATTGTGGAAGCTGAATATCCACAAGTATTTTGGACACTTTGCATTGTCCATTCCTTGAATTTAGCATTTAAAGCTGTTGCTTTTGATGTGCCTTGGATTGGAAGTGTTATTGAGGATGCACAACATATTCGCAGCTTTGTACAAAATCATACTAATGCCCTCACAATCTACAAGTACACCCATCTATCATTGTTGAAGATTGCAGATACATGGTTTGCCTCTTCATTCATCATGCGGAAGAGGTTGAGGGAGGTCAAGACTGCTATTGGGGCCATGGTTATTTCAGATTTTTGGTCTTTTTGGAGAAAGATAGATCAAGTAGCCTCAAAAAGAGTCAAGGACACAATGTTAGTTGACGCTTGGTGGGAGAGGGTAGATCTTACTATTAAGATCATGGACTTTATCAGTATTTTACTATGATTTGCAGATATAGACCAACTCATCATAGGAGAGTTTATGAAGGATGGGATTACATGATTGAATTCGTGAGGACCATTATTTTACAGAGTGAGTGCTTTGAGTATGAGACATCATCGAAGGCCTTCTTCACCACCATACAAGATATTCTGGTCAGTAGGTGGGACAAGAATTGCACACTTTTGCATTGTTTGGCTCACTCATTAAATCCAAAAGACTACAACCATGAGTGGTTGAATGGTGTACCTTCCCGCAGATTTCCATCTCACATGGATCGTGAAATTTCACAAGGGATGAAGGATGCATTGAGGTAGATATTTTAGGATAGAGCATCCCTTGATGAGGTGGAGGATGTCTTTGTAGAGTTTTCAACTTGCACTGGGCAATCTGCAAGCTAATGATGTGATTAGAGACAAGGGGGCTAAAATGACGTATTCTTAGTCGGCAACTCATGGGGCAACATGCCCTCCTCTACAACAGTTAGTCATGATGCTCCTCTCTCAGGTTACTTCATCCTCTTGTTGGGAGAGGAATTAGAACACATATGGGAATTTGTATTGAGTGAAGAAGAGTAGGCCTCAATAGTCCAAGGCAGAGACAATGGTGTATGTGCACACCAACCTTCGTCTTATTTACAGGTAGAGGGATGAGTGGTTGAAGGGAAAGACAAAGATGTGGGATGTGTTTCTTGATGATATGGGTTTGGACAACAATGTTGAGTTGGCATTGGCCAACTTGGATCTTAATGAGCCAATGCTAGAGCCTATCACTTTTGATGATGGTGATACTCTTGAGGGGTCATCTTCCACACCAACAGATGCAAAGATTAAATTGGATACAGAGGAGGAGGATGCAGAGGAGAGCAGGGGTGACCATGACAACGATGCTGATTTTGATGATGATGATTGATGAGCTACCTACTACTTTGTAGTTGTTTTGTATTTGCTATTGGCATTGCTAGTCAGTAATCCTCAGGACTCAGCGCTTACGTAACACATTTTGATTTTGATGACTTAAAGAGAGAACTGCAGTTTCTTGTCTTTCTCCTATTGGATCGTTGATGAATCTGTCACGATTGTATTTGTAATATGTATGCATAATGTAACAACTTACAAATTTACAATGTTGAATCTAGATCTATGTTTGAATTTATATCATGAATAAGAAATTGTGTAATATGAAATCATTGAAATATATATATATATATATATATATATATATAAAACATGTCCTACGTGTCCTGTTCTGCGGGGTCCTACGTGCCCCATGTCGGACACTCGAATTTGCATGTCCTGTGTCCCCCTGTTAGGTGACTTAGTTTTTAAGGCATATTTTTTTCTCTTAAGATGCACTAAAATGCCTGTAATCCTTTTATGCCAGTGCACTTTTGTATCCCTTATTAGCATTCAATTTACATATTCCCTGAGTTTAAATTGTTGAATGTTGTTATTCATACAAGAATTAAAATGTAGGTGCTTGGTTGCTTTTGCAAGAATATAGGAAGGATCAGCTAGAGGCTAGAAGTCATTGTCCTTGATAACGGAGGTGCTATACAACATTCACATAATCCCAGTCAATGCTTCATGATGTAGCTGCTTTAGACCTGCGTGTTTGTTGTTTTTATAATTTTTCTTTATGTATTTAGCATATGAAGTACTGGGGTAAAGCTTCACAACCTTTAGTTTCATTGCTGAACTCGGTTCTCTTCTCATTCTCTGTCCATCGCTGGTTACAATATGGTACTCTATTCTCTTGATAGAGTCTTTGGTTGACATATCAATTACAGTTTGTTAAAATTTTCAGACCATGGTAAGCAGTTTATGCAGGAATGGTTGTTGTTTAATTTCTAATAATCTATCTTCAACTGTTTGGATTTTTTTTTAAGCAAGATTTCATTAGATTACTGAGAAATTACATTGTGTACAGGCATGTAGAATTGTCAACGGACCTTGTCTGGATTAAACATGTTCAAGAAACAAAAAAGCCTGTCTAACCTGAAACTAGCACACTGAGCCAAGCCTGGGGAAGACCATCTGCCCATAGATGGGAAACCAGATGGTCTCCTTGAGTGTCTTCAAACCAGATTTTAATAACAAAAACAGAGCTAACATGCAAAAAAAAAAACAGAAGACTGAAAAAATCTTTATTGATTCCTAATATTGCTCCTGTACATGCTGAGAATTAACTGAAGTGATAGTCCTGGACTTCCTTCAGCCATGATAGTCTTTCCCACTCCAATTGCATTCCTCCAAAGCTGGTGTCTGCATCCTGTTGTGGTATCTCTCCCTTGTGCTTATCATCTGTTGCTGCCCTGCTGCTAGTGGCCCACTCCTTCCCATCACCACCAAATAGTCTTGATTTTTCAGTGGTCTTCTCCTCCCTTCTTGTAAGCTCTAGCTTCTCAGGACTGGGTGGTTTTGCACCTTTGAGATACCGAGTTTGGAGGACTCAAAGAAGAGGAGTCCGAGCTATCCGAGGAATTAGAAGGCGTAGGAGGCGAGGGTAGTGGAGGGAACTGAATTCCCAGAGCATTAACCAAAACATGCAATGCAGACCCAGCCTGGATAAGATGAAAGTCTAAATCAATTATTTCGCTCTCCACCACCCTCAAAATGTCTTCCTGGTCTCTCAAGTGCCGTTTAAGCAAGTTCCTCAGTGCCAAATGACCATCACTTATGTTTCCTATCTCTTATGCTAACATCTCAGCAATCATTCGTCTGATGTGTAGCGGAAGGTCCTCATCAAACTGTTCTATTCTTGGACCATGCCATGGAGGTAGAGGTTGACGACCTCCTCCTCTTCATCCTCGCCTGGGACAACTACACTCATGGACCATGGCTGCAAGAAGTGAGTTCCCTCTTCCGTCTCTGCTAAAGTCCGTTCCTCTCTCAGCGCTGCAAATGACAGGTTTAATGACCCCTGCAGAATTAACCTCGGTTTGTCTACCCAATGCTGCATTCAATGCGAATTCTCTGTCATCCAGCCACTCCACCTTATGCAGAGAATGTGGCAGATGGTGATGGCAGGCGGGATGTGCCGCCATCCTCTCGACATAATTGCTGTAGAGCAGCTTGTCATGGAGAGCATCATTGCCTGTGGTCTTCACTTGTACACCCAGATCTGGATTCAGCTGTTCAGATGTTAACTTCAGCAGTTTGCATGTGTTAGTTTAGCTTTAACCTTTTATCCTACCAGTTTTGATTTTTATTTCAGTTTTGTAATTTTGACTTGTATCTAGTTTCATTTCGCTAAGAGGCGCTCTCCAGCCCAGTGTGAAAGAGATATTGTAATGTCTTGTCCTATCTTATTATGCTATGTAAACAAAATTAATAAAATAATAAAAATAACCCTATGTTAAAAGAAAAATAGGTTCAAACTAAAATAATAATAAAGAAACTCTACTTTGTTATTATTATTATTAATTTTTATAAAATTTTGTTGAGTAGTTAAGGTAAACTTGAATTATTCAAGTTAACGGTGGTTTTTGAGTTCCAGGTTTATGAGAACCCATGGTATTCATGTGGAATATAACCTTTTATTTAAAGGGGGAATTAAACCAACCTAGATACATCTTAACTGTGTATCTATCAATCGTCAAGAGGGATCAAATCTCTTTTTGCACGCAAAAAATAGATTTACTCCTTGAGAGATTTGATCCCTCTCAGCACTAGAAAGATACGCAGTTAAGATGGATCTTGGCTGGTTTAGGATGCAGTCCAGTTAAGGCCACAGATCACTGGGAGGATGTGTGCTTGCATGCGCCAGATAAACTCCAGTAGAAGTGCACTTTATTTGGCTTGTTTATTCAATGCAAGGAAGATGCGCTAAAATTAGGAGTTAAAACTTTCAGTTGAGTTGCTGTTGCAAATGTGTCCGGAATCCGGATTCACTGTACCCTCTAGTATATAGATGAGAAGGCAAGGGTATAGGTTTAATTCATTCAGTTCACGAGCAGGTGGTGAATTAGTTTACTTTTTCACGTGGAGCAGATTTCAGTTCAAAATTAATGAGAAAGCACTAACAGGTTTTGACAGTCCATCTACCGAGTTTCTGATGTATATTTTTTATAGTATTTGTCAATAGCTTTTTTTAGCATTATTATAGTTGCAGTTTTGAGTGGCTTTCAGTGTTACTGTTTATCTATATATATATGAAATCTTCCAGTGCTGAGTCAGTTTATCATGGTGCAGAAAATATGACAAGCTAGGTAACTGAAAACTCAAGCTTCAAGCAAAACTGCAAATTCTGAATGCTTTAAGCCACATACACATCACACTGAAAATTGGTATCAAGTACACACAGTGAACTCTTAATCACAGATCTCTTTATTAACTCAGTAAAACAGAAGTTACATTTGCCTTAAAAACTCTCTCTTCACTTCTACTGTCTTACCCAAAACTGGAATGAATAAAATACTCTCCCTGCCATGCTTTTATAGATGAGGCAGAGGCTTACGGATCATAAAATGGACCACCCTGTGGTCCTATTATAGGAAAACCCAACTCGGGGCTACTGTCCTAAAACAGTTCTTTCCCTGTGTGATTTGTTTGGCCTACTTCAGAGTGACCCCAAGGAATAAAGTACAGAGACACATGCATATAGCCCTGCTAGGAACCTGCGCCTTAGAATCACTTTTAACTGAAGATAAAAAAATGATGTTGGAAATAAAGAAGACAGTGCCTAAATATAAATTATTCTAAGCCTGAAACAGCGAATCAGAATTTAGAACAATATGCCAAGGTTGGTGCATGCAGCAGCATGCATGTGCCTCATACACAGACCTATATCACCAAGCGGTGCCTCATTAATGCACCCTCTCAAGGCTGTATTGATCTGTTGTATGTGCCCTGCTGTACAGAAGCTAAGCTACATAGGACTGCTGTGTATACTGTAGACATCAAGGCAACTGGATCTGCCAAAGGCCATATGCTGCTGGACTATGCCACCCTTATTGCTGCACCCTCTACTCAGCCATCACTGCTGTCTCCAAAACGATGCCCCTCTCATCTTCACGAGGACCCAGGCATACTGTATCTATTGTTATGGCCTGTTGTGCAGATCTGCCATGATTGCTATGCTCTGCTGGAGAACAACCTTCGAGATACACAACAGATAAACTAACACAGTTACTGTTCCATACCAGCTGCTTATAACTGGGCACCCTGCTTCGATTGCTCATGTTGTTGCTAAAGCAGGGCTAAGGCTACCACTAGGTAAGTTGTTTAATTATAAGGGTAAATAGTTGATGATTGTGAAATTCATACTAGTATTTTCTTTTCACTGCAAAGCTGAGTTAAATTATAGGATTGGTAGCAGCTACACATTTTTATGTTGCTATATTCTTTGTAGTTGGCAGGTCATTAGTAGTGGATGGTATACCAAAGTCACATGCCTTGTCATCAACAAATAATCAGTTCAGCCTGTCTTAGCTTGTAGTTCAATTTGACAATATTCTTCAAATATATTTGGTTACTAGTTTATCTATCAGGCAATCTGCCTTAGTTGTAGGTTAATACTGTAGTGGACACTACTAAAGTAGTGTGCAGGTTCTCTCTACTTGACGTGGATGAAGGTAAATCTTTGGGCTATGGGGTGCTTCACTTCAAATCATTGCATTATTGCAAGGATGAATGCATCTACAAGAGAGGAGTATCAAATAAATTGTAAGGATGAATGCATGTACAAGAGAGGAGTATCAAAGAAAACAGAGAATCGTTTTGCAAGCTTGATTAACCAAAACTGCTATCCCATAATGGTTAATCACATCAAAATTATTCACTTTTAAGTTAATAAAGAACGCAGTTTAGTTCTATACTTGCCCACTGTCGAGTCCTACATTAATGGCTTATCTTCCTCGCAGAAAGGAAAACCATTGAAGACAATAAAGAATGCAGTTTACTTCTATACTTGCTTGCTGTAGAGTCCTATATTGATGGCTTATCTTCCTCGCAGAAGGGAAAACCATTGAAGACAACATGAAAACCACAAAAGGGCCCTAAAGGGGATCAGATATGCAGATATACGACCGCAGAAAATCAAGACGTTTCAGGTTCCAGCACTTGCTTCCTCCCAGTGGCGATCTTGGATCCCTACATAAGGACAATGCAAAACCATAATTTGTATTTGATTTGTGCATTGCATGATCTTGTTTAAGGTCTCTTTTCAATTCCTACGCTGCCACATATTTTTTTACTGCGATTATTTTTCATGGAAAATTTCTTTGCCTATTTTTGGGCTTTGGCTTATGATGCCTAAAATTAGGCTGCTCAGGGGTTTGAACTAGGTAGGCCAGATTGGGGTTGGCTGGTTGTTTCATGGGTCAACCCATTGGGTGCACATCTACTTTCTTGCATAATTAGAAACACAGGAGAAGAATTAAGAGAAATTCTCCTCTGATGTGAACCATTCTTGATAAATTTATCTTTTTTTCTGGTTTGGTGATCAATGGGATTAATTCTCCTAAACTTCCTTTTCTGGAGTTTTGTTTGCATAAAGATGAAGTAGGCTTCCGATCAGCACTATTCATAGATCAATCAAGTTTTAAGAAAATATGCTACAATAGAGGGCATGGATGGCCATCCTCATGAGTCGGTTACCAACTGATAATTTAAGAAAACTGTGAAGTATAGCACTCGAAGCAGAGCAATAAATTCTTGGGCCGTTTGGTCAAATTGACATGAACGATAGTCGTATTTGGCAAAGACATGTGCTTGGATTACATTTTAAGCATCGTAATATATTCTAATCTCACTTCACCTTTTGAGATTCTCCTTGTATGTTTGGTAAGAACTGGAATCTGATTACTCGGCACTCTCAAAGATCCAACCGTGCTTTCCAGTACTTAATTGTGTTATGGTGTTATGTCTGGGCATTTGCAATTTTAGTTGTGTCTATGCACTCAACTATTATGTTTCAGTGACTTTTATGTTTTCGTTAAGTGCAGTAGTTTTAGGATTTACGAATAACTGGAGTCTCAACTCTCAAGAGCTGGATCGCAGTCATAAGACCCTATTTTTAAAAGTTCTGTTAACGATGCTCTGTAGTTCATTTATGTTTGTTTTAGCTGGATGGAAGGCACAGGTAAATAATTTTATGTAATTCCCTGGTTTTAAAAGTTGAGCTGCTTCTTCAAATGTAGTAAAAAAATCTAGTCTGGATGCAATGTCTGGAATTTAAAACTTACCAATGGGCATGGGTAGAAAGGTGCATGGCATGAAGGAAGAAAACTAGGTCTTGGATTGTATACATTTAGGAATGGTGAATCATGATCTAGTTACTGGCATTGAGGTGTGCTACAGACTTTTGGTACACATGATTCTCCATCAGGATTAAGTATGAGTGTGAACCATAGTTAGCAAGATTCAAATATGATTCATTACAGAAAAAATATGTAACGAGAAAATCCATTATGGCTCCACTACAAAAGTATAAATCTTATTGGATACAGAAATATGAATTTTGTTCCATATCTTCTGATTGGATACAGAACTATGTATTTTGTTCCATATTTTAGAAGAATTCCAGCCTCAGAAATGCTCACCTGGGAAAAAGCTCAATTTACTAAAAGTTTTACAATGTAGTTTATTCTTAAAAGTTTTCTAGTGTTTTTTGGTTCAAAATTTTTTCTTCTGGGGGCCTTACATGTGGACTGGTACCAAAGACAGTAAAGAGTAGGTTGATCATAACTGTACTGGACATAAAAATTGCCGAATTTTGTACTGCTGCAGAATCTGTGTGTAGCAAAACTGTGGTGTTAAACATATGAAGGTCCTGCATGCAGTGTAGTTATAAGAATGTTTTCTCAAATACTAGCATAGCAAAATACATGTCCGGTTATTGTATGTGTGATTGTACTTGTCTTCAACAGTGATCTTTTTAGAATGCTATGTATGTATTTGCTTTCTAATTAGATTTTTGAAATGAGTGTTTGTGGGTTAAATTCTTTTGGAATAAAGGAGATCTTAACAATTTTGGAATACACATGTTTTTTCTAACTAGAGCCCTTATTGTGTTCAGGAAGCAAGGTATTTGAAGTACCGCGAACTGTTGAAAAGGTTAAACTTTAAGCTTTGTTGAGTTGCCAACAAAGCAGCTACTACTGCAACAATAAAAGTTCAAAAATTCGAGGTTCCTTTCGTGGATGTATGAATACTTGACATTTGTTATCAGCACATGCCAGCTGAGTTTGCTAGCACAGTAAAGGAAACGTGGTTTTGGGTTGTTAACTTTGATGCGGCTACATCTTAATCTTCATAAACAAAGAAAAACCATCCGCTGATTATTGTAAGATGGTTGTTTGTGGTGAATTTAAAATTTGGGGGTGGGTTGTTTGGGTGGGGGGAACTAGTTTTCATCTTATCAAAGCAGTGACTTGAGCTAGCAGGCCTAATTTTGTGTTTTGTGCATGAAACGTGCACATTTCAGAGAAAATATTGTTGAGAATCCAGGTTTATGTCAGATGATGTATTCACATAGTGCTTTTGTATAGCGAAGTAGGCTTTTATTGTTGTATAGGCAGAAACTTGCCGCCTACCAATTGAGAGAGTGCAGGCTTTGTTCAACACGCATGCCATTTCAAATATCTTACGAATAATTCACTAATGGGTTTACTATAAAAATGAAAAGTATCTCATTATACTTGTCATTTGTTTATGGTGGATATTCTTTCACAGTGATGGCCAAGAATGAATTCTTATAAAATTTGATTGTTATAACAAAAAGGCGCAGTTACTGTTTTACGTTTGACGCTGTGGCTTTTTTTTGAGGTTAGATTTAGTGTCTTGAAAAACTATAAGATTCAAAACATATAATTAGGCTATGCTTCAAATAAATTACTAAATAAAAAATCGAAGCATTCGTGAGTGCAGAGAAACCCTAGTGCAAGTTGTCTTTGTTGAGCAATATGGACACCCTATAAGGTTAGAGGTGGTTGTAGGCATTTCTTTATTTTGTAGCTTAGTGTTCCAGGCCATGGTTTCCGCCCATGCCAGGACTTTAAAGATGTAGCCATCTAGATTTGTGAAGAAATTAGAGAAGATTTTGGAAGCTAAGCTATCTCCGACTATATTCACACATAAAGCTTTGGTTTTTTTAGATTGTGGGGTGGTTAGCTAGTTCATTCTCAGGACTGTAGCAAATCCCAAGTACAGCAGGGATTTGGATTTAGAAGAATAGTTCATTCCCAGGACTGTAGCAAATCCCAAGGACAGTGGGGATTTGGATCTAGAAAATTTGAAAATTTCCATATCAAAGAGCAATTGCATCACTTTTTTGGTGGAAGAATCGGGATTTGATTTTGCAAGTGGATTGTATTTTTGGAGTGTAGGGGAATGTATTTGAATTGGTAGTCGTAATATTTTAATATGGGGATGACGTTCCTTCAACCATTTTGGTGTGGGTGAGGTTTCCCATTTCCCACTTTAGTGATGATGCTTTTTGTTGTATTAGCAATGGGGCATTATAGTAACATATGCTTTGTTGTGTAGGGATTGGCATTGAGGTTGATTTTGAGAAAAGCTTGCCAGAAGTAGTTTTGAAGCCCTTTTGATAACTCTTGAAAATAAACGATATTTCCAACAACTAGACTATGAACAATTATCTTTCAAGTGCAAATCTGGTCCGAAATATGCAAATTTTCCGAGTATGGAATCACTTTTTTTTTTTTAATTCTTTGCCTAGGTTTAGCAATAGCAAGTTCTATTAAGGGAAAAATTAAATTGTGACAAAGGAAAAATAGGACCATTGTTGTTCCATTGAGTCTATTTTTTTTTTTCTAACTAGAATAAGTAGATTTTTTAATGTAAATATAGTGCGCCCATTCGCAAACAAAATTGGGATTTTACAAAGTTTTTTGAAGCCTTCAAAGGGATGATGATATATCATTTGGTCTGCAACCCTGTTGTACAAGTGATCTCTGTTCTAAAAACAAAAATTCCCCATTCCAGAGCTTCTACAACTATAAATGCGACAAAACTGAAGCATTAAATATTTACATTTACATTGTGTCATTTAGAAACTGGGAGAAAAAGCATATAAAAACTAAATATCCATTGGTGTTGGACTATTAAGGTCCAAGCCAATGGAGGCTTCTTTGTTGCCTTTGTTCAGGTCCAGCTTGGTAGAGTCCTCGTTTTTTTTGTTGCTCTCACCACTTTGAGCTTCAGCTGCTCAATTTGTTGTTG
The DNA here is from genome assembly GCA_000404065.3 of Pinus taeda. Lineage (NCBI taxonomy): Eukaryota > Viridiplantae > Streptophyta > Pinopsida > Pinales > Pinaceae > Pinus > Pinus taeda. The sequence continues at coordinate 103,153 of APFE030025694.1, read as the reverse complement.
CGGTGCATCTACTTCATCTTCCAGCGGTTGAATACACTCCGTCTTTTCCAACTGTCTCTTTTGCATCGTCAGGTACATGCTGCTGCTGATGTATGCCACGTTGCAATTCATTCAGGACTTCCCTTAAATCCAAGTGGTCCTGAACACAGTTGATGCAAGTTGGTCGATTTCTCCTACCCGCCGGAGAAATTCCCACTCGCGGCCCCCCTGACCTTGGCATGCGACTGTCCCAAGAGTCCAACCAAGAACTATCCTCTGCACTCTGCACACTCGAATGCATTTTCAGACTACCCAAAATGTCCTAGAACCTTTTGTTACTCCCACTCAATTCTAGGGTGCGCTTGACCCTTTCCACCTCAATGGTTGGTGCGCTCGACCCTTTCCACCTCACTGGCCTCAAGCCCCAAGGATTTGACCCAGGACACCCTCCCAGACTCTAGGATTATAATCCTTCTCACCAATAGCCGTGTTCAAACAAGCTTCCCTCCGCAGGTCGACTTTCAAATCTTCCTCGAGGTTCTGGACCCGAACCTCCTCCCAATTTAGCAAAATAATGACCCCCAACCTAGTAACAACACTCAGACCTTCAATTGCACTCAGACCTGTGACCCCTTGAAGTTTCCCACTCAAAATCTCAGGAACATCCAACTCCTTGAGTTTCAGCGCATCAACCCAGAGCTAAAAACAGACACACAACGACCTTAGCTTCCGCTGCCTAAGCAAAATATAACCTTAAACCATAAAAATTGAACATATCATTATTCCTTTTATAACAGCTGCAGGAATGTGCGGTGATGTTGCACTGTGCAAAGACGCTGATGTAGCTGAGATTTCGATGAGCTTCCATTATTTCCCAGTTGTCTGCCATTAAATCCCAACACTGCGCCTGGTCCATCCTTCCCATCCTAAGCATCCTCCCACAAGTGAGCAGGGTTGTTCTGTGCACCAAAATTAAATGATGCTCCAAAATCCCCATAATCCTGCAATCTCTTGAGGAGGTGTGTCGTCCTTTGCACTTGGAACCAGGGCGTGGGAACTGAATACACACATAGATGTCTTTTTCATGAACAAGTGTATTACTAGGGTGACAAACTCCGACACATCATAGATGTATGTAGAAGACGCTCTTGCCAAAGGCTCCATGACAAGCCAGGGCTCGCATGAAATGATGCGACAGGGCCCAAGGGAAATGGGGATGAGGTGGGTAGGCGTGGAGAACATGGTGGGGAGAAGGGGAGGCGGGACCAGACGAGATAGGGGGTGATGGGGAAAATTCGAGGAGAATGGCGGAGGGAAGGGATGGGGAGGATAAATAGGGAGGAGGGGAAGTGAAGGGAAGGGGAGGGGATGGAAAGGAAAGGGGGAGGGCTAAGGGGACGGGATGGAAAGGAAAGGGGGAGGGTTAAGGGGTGGCTGGAGGCACCAAATACCCACTCTGAGAAATTTGAAAACACTATTTCCAATACCAAATTTTGTTAACTTCCTTGCAAGGCTTCGAGCAACCTCCACAATCCAAAATTTGTATCTCATCAACTCACTTATAGGATGTTAGTTGTGCTTAGGGCCTCACTAATAATGCATCTTTCTTCTCTCAACTGGCATGCATGGTTAGTTAGTTTGTTAGCTTCTTGGTTATGTCCTCTGAGAATATGGAAGAAAGACCCCAATTCAAGGAGGGGATTAGCCCCTGGGATCTCTTGATAATTTGGTTCAAGGTAGTGTTTTTAGTTGATGAAGCATAGATCATATGCCTAATAATTATCATGGAATCTCTTAAAACTTGGATTGTTTTTATGCCCTTCTTTTGAGCTAGTGTGAGGCCCAGGAACAAGCCATATGGTGCTTCTGCTTGATTGTTGGTCTTCCAGCCAATCCCCCAAGCATATTTATATTCAATGGTTCCTTTAGGATTAATGAGAATCCCTCCCCCTCCTGCCAACCCAGGGTTACCTTTTGACGCTTCATCAAATTGAAGGATCCATTTATTTGTGGATCTGAGCCAATCCACCATACTTTTTGAGGACAACCGCATAATCCACTTGGCTCGAGAGGGAGCACTGTGCCCTGAACCTTGAGAGGTCGGGGATCACACCCACGGAGCCAACCAAGCGGATTCTAGCCGATCCAAGGAAGGGTCAATCACTGGTTTATGTAGTTCCATACATGCTGAAAGGGCAGTCATGGCTATTACCCCAATTGGGGCCCGGGTCTTTTTAAATATTGCCTTGTTCCTAGATAGCCATATTTGCCAACAAACATACTTAGGAAGAGTAGACCAGAGTGTTTAAAGTTACTTTTGGCTTGAAGGGAGTCCAAATAAGATTTGGGCCAAGAGCTAAAGAAGATCAGGGTGTCTGAAGGCCAGGCAGTTCTGCAATATGGAGGCCCAAGGACTACAAACCAAACTTCTTTAGTCACATGACAATGGAGAAAGAGTTGAGGGGTAGATTCCTACGTAGATTCACAAAGCGAGCATCTTGAGGGGTCGATTTGTCCCCCCTCCGAAGATTTCCCGCAGTAAGAATTTTTTTATGCGATAACAACCAACAACAAAAAATTGGCTTTTGGGATGGCATTCGTTTTCCAGATTTTTCCCCAAATAGACTTTTTTGGAGGTAATTGGGAGTTTGAGAGCATGTGCAAATACCCTTCTTTGACAGTATAACTGGCATTCTTGCATCCCCACTTGTCTGCGTCTGAAAGGGCTATGGGGGCATAACCTCTTAGCTTCTTTAGTAGATTTTCTCTTTGGAGGAGAAGAGCCTTCGAGATATTTTCTAGTTTCCAGCCCTTTTAGTGACCTTGCTGGTTTCACTCAACAATTTGGCCCAGATTTTTCTCCCTGCTATGTCTCAAGAAGTTTTTAAGATCCACCAAGGCAAGGTCAGACTTCGAGGGATGGAGTCCCAAAATCGAATTTCAAAAATCTTGGTGGAGGCTCCATTTCCTGGGATTTTGTTTATATTTTTGGTGATAATGTCCCTGGAGGAGTTGATCAAATGCCAGACGGGGGAGCCCAATCCAAGGGCCACACGACATCCACGGTCGAGTTGTTGAGATAGGTATTTAGCTCGAATCACTTGGGACCACCACTAGCTCAGATTCGTGATCAAACCCCAGTACAATTTGGCTCCTATTGCCATATTGGCTATTCCTGGGTCCTTGATTCCCAAACCCCCACATTGTTTCGGAGCTTTGACGATTTTCCAATTCACTAAGTGATATTTCTTTGTTTATGTTTTACCTCCTTCCCACAAGAATTTTCTTATATACATTCCCATTTGGTGAAGCACGCTCTTGGGGGCTTGCAGGGCAGTGAATTGATATAGAGGGATCGCCGATAGGACTAACTTAACAAGGATTTCTCTACTTGCATAATTAAGCCAAGTCCCAACCCAGTTTACAAGTTTGGTTTTCATTTTGTCTTGCACTTTTTGCCAGGCATAGGGAGTAGTGTGTCCTAGGGAGATTGGAATCCCTAAACAATTGAAATCTTTCCACTCACGGACTACTTTAAATCCCATGATTTCTTCGATCTTTTTTCCCTTTGTCTTGAGATGTTCCAGTTGTATATGTGGCTTGTGCTGTCATTCGTGGCACCCTAGACGCACTAAGAAATCTATCTAGGATATTCTAAAATCGCCAAGCGATTGTGATCGAGGCACCACCCATCAAAATAGTATCATCCGCAAACTGACCATGGTTTATACTTTTGATGCCATCCTTAAAACGAATGCCTGGGAGGTTGATAGAAACTCTTTCCAGCTCCAATTTCCTGCTCAGGGCATCAACCATGATGATATATAAAGGAGAGAGGGTGCACCCTTGGCAGAGGCCCTGCGAGGCTTTGAAGAAGCCAACAGCCCTTCCATTCACCAACAGAGCAATCCAAGGAGAATCAATACACAGATTTATCCATCTGATAAGGGTCTCATCCAACCCCATTTTTCTGAGGACTTTTAACAAAAAACCATGCTTGACACAGTGAAAAGTGTTTGCCATGTCCAACTTAATGATCATACCTTGGTCTCCCCTGTGTCAACTTGAGTCCAGAGCCTCTTGGATCAAGATAATATTATCGAGGATTTGCTTGCCTGGGACAAACCCCCCCGGTTTTCAGAGATTAGAGAGGGCAATAATGGTTTAAGATGATATGCTAGCAGCTTCAAGAAGATCTTTAGGAGACATTGCAAAGGGAAATAGGGCGGAATCTGGAGAACGAGGAGGGATTAAAGTCTTTAGGGATTAAGGCCAGAAAGGAAGAGTTTATGCCACCCCGCATAGCAAATCGTTTAAAGGAGTATCCCACCATTATGAAAAGGTCCTTTTTAATAACATCCCAGAAGGAGTGGTAGAAGCTTGCCATGAATCCATCCAGACTCTATGCCTTATATGGGGGGAAGGACGAGATCACCTTTCGAATTTCCTCCATTGTCGAAGGGGAAGTCATAGAGTGATTCTGCTCCTTCGACACCAAATGGAGGATGCCCTCGAGAAAGAAGTCTTCGCTAGCAAGATCCCAAGTATGATCCTTAGTGTACATATTTTTATAATGCTCAACTGCTGCTCTTTTGATTTCCTCAAACTTATTGATGGTCTTGCCCCCATGAGTAATTTGAGTTATATTGTTTTTCAATTCCCTGAACTTGGCTTGCTTGTGGAAAAACTTTGTATTCCTATCCTTGACCTTGAGCCAATTATTTTTAGATTTTAGTCTCCAATACTCCTCTTCCTTCCTTAGATTTGTGTGAAGGTTCTTGAAACTGTCAGTTTCCTTGTGGAAATCCGATTCCTGGACCAAAATTGATTCCATTCTACCTTGGATTGCAACAAGTTTTTCTTCCATGTCTCTAATGTTGTTCCGTGTTTCGGATTTATGACCCTTGAGCCACATTTTGATGTCTCCTTTCAGTGTTCGGATCTTGGACATCGAGATTGTTATTAGGCTTCCATCAATCCAACCCGACTAGAAAAGGGAGGCTGTCTCCAAGAAATTGGGGACTTCTAGCCATTGGGGAGAGAATCGAAAGGGAATAGGGCCCAAATCCAAGCACTGAGAGGTATCCAGGCGGATCCGCCGATGGTCCGAACTAGCCCACGAGATGATAGAAGATTTAAGGTTGTAATTCATAATTATGAGATTGTCAGCTGCTAGGAAACGGTCCAGCTGGGTTGCAATATGGTTTACACCCATTCTTTTGTTGGTCCAGGTATACAAGAATTTTTGAGGTTTGACATTGAATAGGTTCAAGGCTAAGATGAGATCTTCCATATATTCCTGTTGGGCGTCAAGAATGATGGAGCCCCCTCTTTTTTCATGATTTCCCATTGTAGTGTTGAAGTATCCACCAATAATGCAATTATGCCCAAACTCTGTGTCTTTTCGCTGCATCAGGGAATTCCGACATTCTTGTTTTCCCCGAAAATGGGTGGGCATGTACACATTGATCACTGTGAAGAGTTGTTGTTTCTCAATAATATTAAAAATAGTTGTTATCCAATGAGTTGTTTTTAGAGTACTTACTAGTTGTAGTGTTGACGGATTCCATAGCGTACAGAGACCTCCAAATGCTCCTCTTGAACTCACTGTTTCTAGATTGCTAGTATTCTAAAACTTGTTTTTAATAGAGTTAATAGATTCTTCGTCTAGCTTGGTTTCTTGTAGGAGAGTGACTTCTAGTCTTTCTTTACTGATGAGGGATTTCACTTTCGTAATTCTTTTTATTGATCCCAGACCCCTACAGTTCCAAGATATAATATTCATTAATCACTTTTTTGAATTCCCCGCCCCCTTGCCAGGGTCCGTATTATTTCCTTTTTTCCTTCACCTCCTTTGTTCCTTGCACTTGCTAGCTAACAAGGAATAGTGTGCTAGACTCCCAACTCTGTATTTTTCAGTTTTTTCCCTTCTGACTGACTTGTTTGTTTTTCTTTCTGATTTCTTCTCTTTTTTGATAGGTTGCTTCAGCCTTGCATCCTTTGGTCTATCATCAACAGAGCTAAGCTGCGTAGAAGGTCCTAGGTCTTCCGTAGAAGTCAAGGAGCCTTCCACGTCTTCCTTCTCTTCTGATGATTCATTTGAACCACTGTCGGTGTCAGGGCTTGAGCTAGACTCCTTGTGACCATTTGGGGGATAACCCAGGACCACAGAACGAGTGACTGGGGTCCCCTGAGAGGGGGGGAGGGGGGTACTGAACCTTTTGCCACAACCTCATAGTCCAAGATCCCAAAACTATTCTCCGACACCAAACCAAGACCACCCTCAATAGGCGTACCTCGGGGAGGGGGGATGAGGGGAGGGAGATTCAACTACCTTTGTGGCCGGAATTGAGCCAGGGGTGCTGGACAAAGGCAAAAATTTTGAAGGTTTATGCTGCTTGATTTGTTGAAATTGGTCTTTGGGATCCCCATACTGTTTCTCCGTGGAGTCTCGTCCTTTAGGACATCCTTTTGCAAAGTGCCTATATTCATGGCACAACTTACACTTGAAAGGTAGTTTGATCTAGGTGGATATTGGTGGCCACCCGCCTATTCCACTTGGACCCCCACCATTGTTTCTTTCAGTTTTTCAGTTTCCTTATTTGTAGCACAATTTACAATTTTTGGCAGTTTTTCGAGTTCTGAAATTTCAAAGTCGTTTTGAGGCCCTTAAACGACGTTTTTTGGAAAATTGGGACCAACATGAGTTATTGATTGATGTTGGTCATTCAAAACTTGTAGTCCTCGGATAGATCTTTCTAATGAGGTATTGTGCGCGTCAAATGGAGATTGTATGGCAAAGTTATGACCCCGAGAAGTTGATGTACCAATTTACCCAAATGGGGTCCATAGTTTGTCACTTCATCTCTTAGGGTTAGGTTTTTGGATGTTTATGGTTTTCCATTGTTTTTCAATAATAAATGGCTCTTTGAGTCTCATTGTAACATAGTTCAAAGGCATGTAGCTGCCACATCTCTTCTCAGAGATAAACTACCATCGCTCGAACTAGTCTTATTTCCATTATGTTTGTAAGCATATTTTAATATTTGATATTAATGAAATGAAGTGTTATTTCTACAACATCTTTGTATTTATGGTTATATCTGTAATTTGTTGCGTCCCTGTTTAAATCCAGATCAGTGGTATCAAAGTAGTCTGCTCTTTCTCTGTTTTTCCTTGCATGTCACCAACAAGGTCGGGATATAAGGAGTTAGGGCTCGATCTGGTTGAACGTTTGCAAGATTAGCCTTGCAAACCTCGACAACCACCCATGGGGGAAGAAAATAAAGACGAGGGGGAAGGAGATCCTATCAAAATATTGCTTGAGGCCTTCGAGAAACAAAGGAACGCAATGATGGATAACTTTGCCCAGATCCTTCAACGGTTTCCCACTGGCGGTGCATCCACATCCAACAACCACTTTGGAGGCTCCACTCCTTTTAAGGTACAATTAAACTTTGACATTCCCATATTTGAGGGCCAAATAGATGCAGACGCCATAGATAAATGGTTAAATTTGCTAAAAGATTTTTTTTTGTTCATGATTTTTTCAGTCGAGAAAATATTACTTTTTCTCTTCTCAAAGCCGCCCCCCACGTCAAGGATTGGTGGGAAATCTATTGTGAGTAGAAGGATGAGAGTACAACCTCACTGTTTTAATCCGCACCCACTTGGAACTCATTCCGAGATGCCATCAAGTAGCAGTACTACCCTATCGGGAGTTATGAGGATAAATACATAAAGTGGACAACGTTGCGGCAGGGAAGGGACCAAGATGTGCCAGAGTTTACCAATGTTTTTCATACCCTTTGGATGAAGTTGGTTATGAAGGATTCTGAGAAACTTTTGGTACTCAAATACCATAGTTGCCTACACAGGTACATCCAGGACGAGATGGAGTTCCTAGACATCTCTTCGCTCGGCACAACATACCGATATTCCTCCAAGATCGAGCAGAAGTTTAAATAAAAGAAGCAAGACTTTGGATATGCGAATCTGAAGAAAGGGAAAAGTGCCCCCAAACCGTAGAACAAAGGACAAAGCCAAGGCGGGGCGGCCCAGGACAACTCGCCAAAGCCGCAAGCAAAGAACAACACCGCGAAGCCAAAGGACATGGGAAAGTGGTGTGAGTTCCATAAGAGCTCCATTCATAATATAAGTGAATGTCGAGCCAAACAATCATTGGTGGTCGAGTTGAAGGCTTCAGAATCAGATGCATGTTTCGACTCTTAGTTAGAACCCGACAAGGGGAATGAAAAAAGGAAGCAGATTATTGATGTTGAGCCCAACGTCACTGTTGCCACCATGAAGATCCAGAAGGAGGAACTCGAAGATCCTGAGGAGGAGGAGCGCCTCTTCCACTCCCAGATGTGGGTAAAGGGTTCCCCACTACAGTTCATTGTCGACAACGGGAGCCAAAAGAACCTCATTTCCGCAGAGGTCGTGAAGCAGCTGGGCTTACTGACCACGACACACCCACAACCGTACACCATCGGGTGGCTTCACCAAGGACAGGATCTTCGTGTGAGCCAACAATGTCGCTTTCCATACTACATCAAGCCCTTCACGGATGAGGTATTATGTGACGTTGCTCCCCTTGATGTTTGTAATGTATTATTAGGCCAACCATATTTGTGGAAGAGACATGTTGTGTATGAGTCAAGGCCTCGTGCTGTTCTTGTTAATTTGAGAAATAAGTTGTATAGGGTACCAAAGGTAGTACCGCCTACTGCCATCTATTTGGTCACTGCAAAACAATGCGGTAAACTCATTTCCAAAATCGGGGAATTTGTTTTCGGGGAAAGAAGAAGATGGTGTCCACGACCTCCAGAGAGGGCCCCTTCGCACGACAACAATAGATGGACAAGGTCTTGGAGGAGTACGAGGACATCTTCACCTCCCCCGTAGGGGTGCTTGTGCACTGTTAGGTCAAGCACTACATCGATCTGACCCCAAGTGCATCATTTCCCAATGGACCAATATATCGGCACTCCGTTCTGGAGAACAACGAAATCAAGAGGCGAATTCAGGAGCCGCTGCAGAAAGACCGCCTCTGCCCGAGTTCATCACCCTGTGGGACCTGATCGTGTTGGTACAGAAGAATGATGGGATTTGGAGACTCTGTATTGACTATCGGGTGTTGAACAAGATCACTGTTCGGAATAGGTACAAGATCCCACAAATTGATGACCTTTTGGACCAACTCAAGGGGGGAAATATTTTAGCAATATCGACTTGAAGTTCGGATATCGCCAAGTACCAATTGAACCCTTTGATCTGTGGAAGACTGCCTTCAAACCCAAGGAGGGCCTTTTTGAATGGTTGGTTATGCATTTCAGGGTGATGAATGCTCCTGCACCTTTTTGAATGGTTGGTTATGCATTTCAGGGTGATGAATGCTCCTGCAACTTCCATGAGGTTGATGGATGACATTTTGCTGCCATTCACCAACTCATTTGTAGTGGTATACTTGCATGACATCCTGATCTTCAGCTAGAGTTGGAAAGAGCACCTCCACCACATCTGACAGGTTCTCCAAACATTGTGGCAACACAAGCCGTGTGCCAGTTTGGAGAAATGCACTTTTGGCATGACCGAGGTTTAATATCTAGGATACATTATTGATGAACAGAGGGTGCATATGGATCCAACCAAGATCCAAGTCATGCGGGATTAGCAAGACCCAACCGCTCTAACAGAGCTCCGCAACTTTCTGGGTCTTGCCAATTTCCACTGTAGGTTCGTGTTGGGATTCTCTCATATCACTTGGCCCTTGAATCAAGTCACCAAGGGATGAGCGAAAGAAAAATTATTTTGGTTTGAATCTCAATAGAAGGCATTCATAGAGTTGAAACATCGTCTTTGCTTTGCACTAGTGCTCACATTACCAGACTTGCAACAACCATTTGAGATCGAGACAGATACATCTGACTATGCTATTGGGGCAGTGCTTACTCAACAAGGGCATCCAGTGGCATATGATAGTGAGACACTTTCAGACAACTTGGAAGTATGCCACTTATGAAAAATAGATGTATTTTAGTGTGCAGGCCAGCCGACAATGGAAGCATTACATTTTGTGGAAGAAAACGGTCACTACACAAACCATCGACCCCTGCAATTCATACAGACGCAAGGGAAGTTGCAGAATGATCGCCATTAGAAGTGGTCCACATACCTGCAACAGTTCCATTTTAATATCAAGTATAAGAAGGGAAACACCAATAATATTGTAGACTGCCTCAGCCAACCACTGATCATGGCGTTAACCACTGTGCTTAACTCTTGTGGGCATGAGACTTCTAATTGGCCTCTTCTGTACAAAAGCGACCCAGAATTCGGCCACACATACCAGACGCTCTTGGAGGGTCAGCAAGTTCCATTTTTTCACCCTAGGATGCCCTGTTATGCCACCTAGGACACCTTTTTGTTCCTTCAAGCGAGCACGCCAAGATGATTTGGGAAGTGCACTACAGTCGAGTCGTTAGGCGTTTCGGGGTTGATAAAACGGTGACAGTACTGCAGAAGTATTTCTATTGGCTGAAGTACATCAGATCCTACACTGCCTACGCCATTTTCAAACCATCCATCAAGAAGCAAGGCCTTTATACTCCGCTGCCTACATCTTGTCGACCTTGGGAATCCATCTCCATGGATTACATGTCAGGCTTTCCTTCTACTAAGCATGGCAACAACTGTGTTTTTGTGGCCATCGACAGATTCTCGAAGATGGCCATTATGGCCGACTGCAAGAAGAATATCACAGCAAAAGCCACTGATAAACTATTATTTGAACGAGTGTGGGTACACTTTGGGATCCCACAGTCTATCATCAGAGATTGGGACAACGGGTTCCTCAATACATTTTGGTCCATTCTTTGGCTAGACAACAAGCTCACTAAGTCCACAACTTTCCATGGCCAAACTAATGGCCAGATAGAGGTCATCAACATGATGATTGTACACATTTTGTGCATGTAAAACTCAAAGAATCCACGCACATGGGATGAAAGCCTCCCCTATGTCCAACACATCTATAAGCGGGCTCTCCACACCTCGACTGGCCACAACCCTTTTCAAGTGGGCTTGGGATACCAACCACTATGTCCCATTGGTGTGGCCATACCATTTGCAGCTACTTAAATAGATTCAGCTCATGTCCAGTCCAAAGCTGATAAGGCAAACAACTTCATTGAGCAGATCCAACATATTCGCAAGCAGGTCCACGACATTATGGAGAAATAAAATGCCAAGTACAAGAAATGACATGATCAACATCGAGTGCCGCATAAGCTTCAGGTGGGTGACAAAGTTTGGTTGCATTTGCAAAAGGAACGCCTTACCGGAGCCTATCAGAAACTGAAAACACTCTGATATGGTCCTTATACCATTACTAAGGTTGTGGGAGACAATGCATTTGAGCTCAACATTCTCCCATTCCTTGGCCTGCACCTAGTGTTCAATGTGGACCGCCTTCGACCATACTTCCCACCATCGCTAAACACATCAGACATTGCAAAACAACTCACACCTACAAAGTTGAATCCAGATTGCATGGAACAAGCCATAATTGATCGGATCATGGACACGCAAATCAAGAACACTCGACAACAAAAGATCTAATTATATCGATTCATCAAAGCAGGTCAACTCCTTCAACAGGGCAAGTGGCTCACCAGGGACCAAGTTCAACAAAAGTCTCCTCATCTTATGGAGGAACTCAACGCAATGGGAACCATTTCTTCCTAAGGGGGGAGGAATGATCCAAGTGGATATTTGTGGCCACCCACCTATTCCACTTGGACCCCCACCATTGTTTCTTTCATTTTTTTAGTTTCCTTATTTGTAGCACAATTTACAATTTTTGGCAGTTTTTCGAGTCCTGAACTTCCGGAGCCATTTTGAGGCCCTAAACGATGTTTTTGGGAAAACTAGGACCAACAATAGTTGTATATTGATGTTGGTCATTCAAAATTTGTAGTCCTCGAATGTATATTTCTAACGAGGTATTGTGCGCATCAAATGGAGATCGTATGCCAAAGTTACGATCCTAAGAAGTTGATTTACCAATTTACCCAAACATGGCCCATAGTTTGGCGCTTCATCTCCTAGGGTTAGGTTTTTGGACGTTTAGGGTTTTCCATTGTTTATCAATAATAAATAGGCCTTTGAGCCTCATTGTAACATAGTTCAGAGGCATGTAGCGACCATATTTCTTTTCAGAGATACGCTACCATCGCTCGATCTAGTCTTATTTCCATTCTGTTTGTAAGCATATTTCAGTGTTTGATATTAATGAAATGAAGTGTTATTTCTACTACATATTTGTATTTATGGTTATATCTGTAATTTGTTGCGTTCCTGTTTAAATCCGTATCAGTGGTATTAGAGTGGTCTGCTTTTTCTCTATTTTTCTTTGCATGTGCCAAATAAGGTCAGAATATAAGGAGTTAGGGCTCGATCTGGTTGAACCTTTGCAAGATCAGCCTTGCAAACCTTGATGGCCGCCCATGGGGGAAGAAAAGAAAGATGAGGGGGCATGACATCCTATCAAAATATTGCTTGAGGAGGCCCTTGAGAAACAAAGAAACACGATGCTAGATAACTTTGCCCAGATCCTTCAATGATTGCCCATCGACAACATCCACATCCAGTAGTCACTTTGGAGGCTCCACTCCTTTTAAGGTACAAGTAGACTTTGACATTCCCATTTTTGAGGGCCAAATAGATGTAGACACCATAGATAAATGGTTAAATCTGCTAGACATATATTTTTTGGTTCCTGATTTTTCTAGTTGAGAAAAGATTACTTTTGCTCTTCTCAAAACTGCCCCCCATGTCAAGCACTGGTGGGAAACCTACTGTGAGCAGAAGGTGAAAGTATGACCTCGCTGTTTTTAGCCGCACTCACTTGGAACTCGTTACGGGATGCCATCAAGTAGCAGTACTACTCTGTCGGGAGCTATAAGGATAAATACATAAAGTGGACAACACTGCGGATGGGAAGGGACCAAGATGTTTCAGAGTTTACCAATGTTTTTCATACCCTTCGCACGAAGTTGGGTATCAAGGACTCTGAGAAACAATTGGTACTCAAGTACCGCGGTTGCCTACATAGGTACATCCAGGGCGAGATGGAGTTCTTGGACATCTCTTCGCTCGGCACGACATACCGATATGCTGTCAAGATCGAGTAGAAGTTTAAACAAAAGAAACGATACTTTGGATATGTGAATCCGAAGCAAGGGAAAGGTGCCCCCAAATCATAGAACAAAGGACAAAGCCAAGGCGGGGCGGCCCAGGACAACTCGCCAAAGCCACAAGAAAAGAACAACACCGCGAAGCTGAAGGACACGGGAAAGTGGTGTGAGTTCCATAAGAGCTCCACTCACAACATAAGTGAGTGTCGAGCCAAGCAGTTACTGGTGGCTGAGGTGAAGGCTTTAGAATCAGATGCATGTTCCGAATCTGAGTTAGAACCCAACAAGGGGAATGACAAAATGAAGCATATTATTGATGCAGAGCCCAACATCACCGTTGCCACCATGAAGATCCAAAAGGAGGAACTTGAAGATCTTGAGGAGGAGGAGCGCCTCTTCCACTCCTAGATGTGGGTAAACGGTTCCCCTCTACAGTTCATTATCGACAATGGGAGTCAAAAGAGCCTCATTTCGGCAGAGGTCGTGAAGCGGCTGGGTTTACCAACCATGACACACCCACAACTGTACACCATCGGGTGGCTTCACCAAGGACAAGATCTTTGCATGAGCCAATAGTGCCACCTTCCATACAGCATCAAGCCCTTCATGGATGAGGTATTATGTGACGTTGCTCCCCTTGATGCTTGTGATGTATTATTAGGCCAACCATACTTGTGGAAGTGACACGCTGTGTATGAGTTAAGGCCTCGTGCTGTTATTGTTAGTTTGGGAAATAAGTTGTACAGGACACTGGAGGTAGCACCACCTACTGCCATCTCTTTGGTCACTGCAAAAAAATACAGTAAGATCATTTCCAAAATCAAAAAAATTGTTTTCTTGATGATATGCCCTCAGGGAAAGAAGAAGACGGTGGCCATGACCTCTAGACAGGGCCCCTCCGCACGAAAAAAACATATGCACAATGTTGTGGAGGAGTACGAGGACATCTTCACCTCCCCCGTAGGGGTGCCTCTGCACTATCAGGTCAAGCACTCCATCGATCTGACCCCAGGTGCGTCGTTGCCCAATGGACCAATATTTCAGCGCTTCGTTCTGGAGAACGACGAAATCAAGAGGCAGATTCAGGAGCTGCTGTAGAAAGGCCACATCCTGTTGAGTTCATTGCCTTGTGGGAGCCTGATCGTGTTGGTATAAAAGAAGGATGGGACTTGGAGACTCTGTATTGACTATTGAGCATTGAACAAGATCACTGTCCGGAATAGGTACTTGATCCCACAAATTGATGACCTTCTGGACCAACTCAAGGGGGCAAAATATTTCAGCAAGATTGACTTGAAGTTCGGATATCACCAGGTACTAGTCGTACCCTTCGATGTGTGGAAGACTTCCTTCAAAGCCAAGGAGGGCCTTTTCAAATGGGTGGTTATGCCTTTCGGTTGACGAATGCTCCTGCAACTTTCATGAGGTTGATGGATGACATCTTGCGGCCATTCACCAACTCATTTGTAGTGGTATACTTGCATGACATCCTGATCTTCAGCCAGAGTTGGGAAGAGCACCTCCACCACATCCGACAGGTTCTCCAAACACTTTGGCAACATAAGTTGTGTGCCAATTTGGAGAAATTCACTTTTGGCATGACCCAGGTTCAACATTTGGGATACATTATTGATGAACAAGGAGTGCATGTGGATCTAGCCAAGATCCAAGTCATTTGGGATTTTCCAGCCCCAACCACTCTGACAGAGCTCCACATCATTCTGGGTCTTACCAATTTCTACCGCAGGTTCATGTTGGGATTCTCTCATATCACTTGGCCCTTGAGTCAAGTCACCAAGGGAGGAGCGAAAGAAAAATTCTTTTGGTCTGAATCTCAACAAAAGGCATTCACAGAGTTGAAACATCGCCTCTGCTTTGCACCAATGTTCACATTAACAGACTTGCAACAACCATTTGAGATCGAGCTAGATGCCCCTGACTATGATATTGGGGCAGTCCTTACTCAACAGGGGCATATCATAGTGAGACACTTTCAAACATAGTCCAAAAGTTCCCCACTTATGACAAAGAGATGTATCGTATTTTGCAGGCCTGCTGACAATGGAAGCATTACGTTTTGGGGAAGGAAACAGTGATCCACATAGACAACTGACCCATGCAGTTCATACAGACACAAGGGAAGTTGCAGAATGATCGCCATTAGAAATGGTCCACATACCTACAACAGTTCCATTTGAATATAAAGTATAAGAAGGGCAACACCAATAATGTTGCAGACTGCCTCAGTCGACTATTGATCATGGCGTTAACCACTGTGCTCAACTCTTGTGGGCACGAGACTTCTAATTGGCTACTTTTCTACAAAAGAGACCCAAAATTTGGACACACATACTAAACGCTCTTGGAGGGTCAGCAAGTTCCAAATTTTCACCTCCAAGATGTCCTATTATGCCACCTAGGACACCTTTGTGTTCCTTCAAGCGAGAACGACAAGATTATTTGGGAAGCGCACTATAGTCGGGCCACTGGGCATTTCGGGGTTGAGAAAATGCTGACAGCACTGCAGAAGTATTTCTATTCACTGAATCTGCGACATGATGTCGGGAAGTACATCAGATCCTGCATTCCCTGCACCATTTCCAAACCAACTATCAAGAAGCAAGGTCTCTATACTCCATTGCCTACCCCTAGTCAACCTTGGGAATCCATCTCCATGGATTACATGTCAGGCCTTCCTTCTACTAAGCAAGGAAACGATTGTGTTTTTGTGGTCGTCAACAGATTCTCGAAGATGGCCATTATGGCGGCGTGCAAGAAGATTATCACAATAGAAACCACTACTAAACTCTTCCTTTAACGAGTGTGGGTACACTCTGGGATCCCACAGCCTATCATCTCAGATCGGGACAACAGGTTCCTCAGTACATTTTGGTCCAATCTCTGGTCGATCCTGAACACCATGCTCACTAAGTCCACAACTTTCCATCCCCAAACTGGTGGCCAGACAGAGGTCGTCAACAGGATGATTGTACACATTTTGCACATGTACAACTCAAAGCATCCACGCACATGGGATGAGAGCCTCCCTATGTCCAACATAGCTATAACCAGGCTCTCCACAGCTCGACTGGCCACAACCCTTTTCAGGTGGACTTGGGATTCCATCCACTATGTCCCATTGATGTAGCCATACCATTTGCAGCTACTCAAGAAGATTCGGCTCATGTCCAGTCCAAAGCTGATAAGGAAAAAAACTTCACTGATCACATCCAACATATCCGCCAACAGGTCCACAACATTATGGAGAAATCAAATGCCAAGTACAAGCAACAACATGATCAACATCGGATGCCGCATAAGTTTCAGGTGGGCGACAAAGTCTGGTTTCATTTGCAAAAGGAACGCCTTACTGAAGCCTATCAGAAACTCATACCACTTCGATATGGTCCTTACATTGTTACGAAGGCTGTGGGAGACAACGCATTTGAGCTCAACATTCCCCCATTCCTTGGCCTGCACTCAGTGTTCAATGTGGACTGCCTTTGACCACACTTCCCACCATTGCTAGACACATCAGACATTGTAGAATAGTTCACACCTACAGAGTTAAATCGAGATTGCATGGGAAAAGTCACAACTGATCGGATCATGGACACGTAGATCAAGAACACCTGACAACGAAGGATCCAACTATATCGAGTTGTCAAAGCAGGCCAACTCCTTCACCAGGGACCAAGTTCAGTAGAAGTTTCCTCATCTCATGGAGGAACTCAACACAATGGGGACCATTGCTTCCTAAGGGGGGAGGAATGATTTAGGTG